>CM051241.1:1924419-2056710 GCA_027917425.1 Gastrophryne carolinensis
GTGCTGCTCCAGGGCCGGCCGGCCGGTTTCAGAGGCCCAAAAACCCCACGATTTCTGAGGAGTGCCAGCGGGGCATCCAAAAACACATGACCAGCCAGCGGGCTCGCACATCGAGCCTGAGTGCTTTCCCAATTCGGGATGCCCTAAAGAAGGGAGGTTCGAAGGGATCAGACGCCTTAATGTCGCCAGGTCCCATTTTTTCCGAACCCCTCCAGTGGAGCTTGCACATTGAACCGGAGTGCTTTCCCATTTCGGCATGCCCCAGCGAGGGGAAATGCAATTGGATCTGGTGCCAGGTCTGACCCCACGATTTCAGTAGAGCGAAGCTCCAGGGCCAGATGGTTTTAAAGACCCCATGATTTCTGTAGAGAGAAGCTCCAGGGCCAGCCGGTTTCAGAGGCCCAATGACCCCACGATTTCAGAGTGAAGCTCCAGGGCCGGACAGTTTCAGAGGCCCAAAGACCCCACATTTTCAGTAAAGTGAAGCTCCAGGGCCAGACAGTTTCAGAGGCCCAAAGACGCAACGATTTCAGTAGAGAGAAGCTCCAGGGCCAGATGGTTTTAAAGACCCCATGATTTCTGTAGAGAGACGCTCCAGGGCCAGCCGGTTTCAGAGGCCCAATGACCCCACGATTTCAGAGTGAAGCTCCAGGGCCGGACAGTTTCAGAGGCCCAAAGACGCAACGATTTCAGTAGAGTGAAGCTCCAGGGCCGGGCGGTTTCAGAGGCCCAAAGATGCCACGATTTCAGTAGAGTGAAGCTCCAGGGCCAGCAGGTTTCAGAGGCCAAAAGACCCCACGATTTAAGCAGAGTGAAGCTCCAGGGCCGGCCGGTTTCAGATGCTCAAAGACTCCACAATTTCAGTAGAGTGCTGCTCCAGGGCTGGACGGTTTCAGAGGCCCAAAGACCCCACGATTTCAGTAGAGTGAAGCTCCACGGCCAGCCAGCGGGGCATCCCAAAACACATGACCAGCCAGCGGGCTCGCACATGAACCCGAGTGCTTTCTTAATTCGGGATGCCCTAAACAAGGGAGATTCAATTGGATCAGACGCCTTAATGTCGCCAGGTCCCATTTTTGTGAACCCCTCCGGTGGTGCTCGCACATCGAACCCGAGTGCTTTCCCAATTCTAGATGCCCGGGGGAAGGGAGATTCTATCGGATCCGGCGCCATGTTCAAACCCCACGATTTCAGTCGAGCAAAGCTCCAGGGCCGGCCAGTTTCAAAGACCCCACGATTTCAGTAGAGTAAATCTCCAGGGCCGGCAGGTTGCAGGGGCCCAATGACCCCACAATTTCAGTAGAGTGAAGCTCCAGAGCTGGACGGTTTCACAGGCCCAATGACCCCACCATTTCTGTAGAGTGAAGCCCCAGGGTCGGCCAGCAGGGGCATCCCAAAACACATGACCAGACAGCGGGCTCGCACATCAAACCTGAGTGCTTTGCGATTCGGGATGGCCTAAATAAGTGAGATTCAATCAGATCAGACGCCTTAATGTCACCAGGTCTTTTCTTTTCTGAACCCCTACTGTGGTGCTCGCACATCCAACCCGAGTGCTTTCCCGATTCGGGATGCCCCAGGTAAGGAATATGCGATTGGATCCGGCGCCCTTAACGGCGCCAGGTCCCAGTTTTTACTAACCCCTCCGATAGTACTCACACATTGAACCCCCCAAGCACTTTCCCAATTTGGGATGCCCCAAGAAAGAGGGGGATTCGATCAGATCAGGCGCCTTACCAATGCCAGGTCCCGTTTATGTAGCTGAACCCCTCCGGCGGTGCCGCTTAATAGAGGTGGGGTCAGAGGTTGTGGAGGGGGCGGGGTTTGGGGCGAAGCGCCTGCTCATCAATTCACAAGAGGTAAAACGAAGCGTCCGACGGGCCGGGGATTAGAGATTCCACTTATCGGCCATTTGCATATCGCAATTTTAAGCAGCCAAAACCCCTCCGGCAACAAGGTCACCGCGGCGATAAAGAATTACGCTGTTACGCTTTTTTTTTTTTTTTCTTTTTAATTCTGCCGCTTAGCTCGATGCTGAATGTGACATTATAAGAAATTAACCCCTGCAGTGCCTGTGTGGAAAAAACAATGAGACACAGCCGCAACCTCGCGCACCGAGCTGCTATTGAAACTCAATGTGCAAGGAGTGCAAGCAGAGAGGTGGACTGGTCCAGCAGAAGATCCTCCGGCAGGCCCCGGGCTGTGACCCAAGTCACCATCAGGACAGTTGCGTTTCATCGTTTCATTTGGTTTTCCTACGCGATTTCTGTAAAGCGAAGCTCCAGGGCCGGACAATTTCAGAGGCCCAAAGACCCCACAAAGTATGTAGAGTGAAGCTCCAGGGCCGTACGATTTCAGAGGTCCAAAGACCCCACAAAGTATGTAGAGTGAAGCTCCAGGGCCGTACGATTTTAGAGGCCCAAAGACCCCACAATGTATGTAGAGTGAAGCTCCAAGGCCGGCCAGTTTCAGAGGCCCAAAGATCCCACGATTTCTGTAGAGCGAAGCTCCAGGGCTGGTCAGTATCAAATACCCCACAATTTCTGTAGAGCGAAGCTCCAGGGCAGGACGGTTTCAGAGGACCAAAGACCCCAACGATTTCTGTAGAGTGAAGCTCCGGGGCAGGCCAGTTTCAAAGGCCCAAAGACCCACAATTTCTCTAGAGTGAAGCTCCAGGGCAGGCCAGTTTCTAAGGCCCAAATACCCCACAATTTCTGGAAAAAGTAAAGCTCCAGGGCTGGCCGGTTTCAGAGGCTCAAAGACCCCACGATTTCTATAGAGCAAAGCTGTAGGGCCGCCAGGTTTCAGAGGCCTGAAGACCCCAACGATTTCTGTAGAGTGAAGCTCTGGGGCCGGCCAGTTTCAAAGACCTTAAGACCTCACAATTTCTGTAGAGTGAAGCTCCAGGGCAGGGAGATTTCAGAGGACTAAAGACCCCAACGATTTCTGTAGAGTGTAGCTCCAGGGCCGGCCAGTTTCAAATACCCCACAATTTATGTAGAGTGAAGCTCCAGGGCCGGCCAGTTTCAAAGACCCCACAGTTTTTGTACAGTGAAGCTCCAGCGACGGCCAGATTCAGAGGCCCAAAGACCCCACGATTTCTGTAGAGTGAAGCTCCGGGGCCGGACAGTTTCAAAGACCCAACGATTTATGAAGAGTGAAGCTCCAGGGCCGGCAGGTTTCAGAGGCCCAAAGACCCCATGATTTCTGTAGAGTGAAGCTCCAGGGCCGGCCAGATTCAAAGGCCCAAAGACCCTGAGATTTCTGTAGAGCAAAGCTCCAGGGCCGGACAGTTTCAAAGGCCCAAAGACCTCACAATGTGTGTAGAGTGAAGCTCCAGGGCCGGACGGTTTCAGAGGCCCAAAGACCCTGCGATTTCTGTAAAGAGAAGCTCCGGGGCCGGCCAGTTTCAGAGGCTCAAAGACCCCACAATATCTGTAGAGTGAAGATCCAGGGCCGGCCAGTTTCAGAGGCCCAAAGACCCCACAATTTCTGAAGAGTGAAGCTCCAGGGCCGGAAAGTTTCAAAGGCCCAAAGACCTCACAATGTGTGTAGAGTGAAGCTCCAAGGCTGGATGCCTTCAGAGGCCCAGAGACCCTGCGATTTCTGTAAAGAGAAGCTCCGGGGACGGCCAGTTTCAAAGGGCGAAGGACCCTGCAATTTCTGTAGAGTGAAGCTCCAGGGCTGGCCAGTTTCAAAGGCCCAAAGACCTCATGATTTCTGTAGAGAGAAGCTCCAGGGTCGGCCAGTTTCAGAGGCCAAAAGACCTCCCAATTTATGTAGGGTCGGCCGGTTTCAGAGGCCCAAAGACCGCACAATTTCTGTAGAGCGAAACTCTAGAGCCAGCCAGTTTCATAGATCACACAATTTCTGTAGAGTGAAGCTCCAGGGCCTGACCGTTTCAGAGGCCCATAGACCTCCCAATTTATGTAGGGCTGGTCGGTTTCAGAGGCCCAAAGACCCCACGATTTCTGTAGAGGGACGCTACAGGGACGGCAGGTTTCAGAGGCCCAACGATTTCTGTAGAGTGAAGCTCCAGGGCCAGACAGTTTCAAAGCCCCAAAGACCTCATGATTTCTGTAGAGCGAAGCTCCAGGGCCGACTAGTTTCAGAGGTCCAAAGACCCCACTATTTCTGTAGAGTGAAGCTCCAGGGCCAGACAGTTTCAGATGCCCAAAGACCCCGAGATTTCTGTAGAGCAAAGCTCCAGGGCTGGATGGTTTTAGAGGTCCAAAGACCCCGAGATTTCTGTAGAGCAAAGCTCCAGGGCTGGATGGTTTTAGAGGTCCAAAGACCCCACGATTTCTGTAGAGCAAAGCTCCAGGGCCTGATGGTTTCAAAGACCCCAAGATTTCTGTAAAGTGAAGCTCCAGGGCCAGCCAGTTTCAGAGGCCCAAAGATCTCACGGTTTCTGTAAAGTTAAGCTCCAGGGCCGGACAGTTTCAGAGGCCCGAAGACCCCATGATTTCTGAAAAGTGAAGCTCCAGGGCCAGCCAGTTTCAGATGCCCAAAGACCCCGAGATTTCTGTAGAGCAAAGCTCCAGGGCTGGATGGTTTTAGAGGTCCAAAGAACCCACGATTTCTGTAGAGCAAAGCTCCAGGGCCTGACGGTTTCAAAGACCCCAAGATTTCTGTAAAGTCAAGCTCCAGGGCCGGCCAGTTTCAAAGGCCCACAGACCCCACAATTTCTGAAAAGTGAAGCTCCAGGGCAGGCCAGTTTCAAAGGCCCAAAGACCCCACGATTTCTGAAAAGTGAAGCTCCCGGGCCGGACAGTTTCAAAGGCCCAAAGACCCCACGATTTCAGTAGAGCGAAGCTCCAGGGCCAGACAGTTTCAAAGGCCCAAAGACCCCACGATTTCTGTCACCAGCCGATCAGGGGACCCTGGGGCATTCCGAATTGATTCAGAACTCACTACTGTGAATATTTATGCCCGGCAACGACTGATTTTCGGACACATCCTACTACCCTCTAAGACGCGCACCCACTGTGAGACATTCCAATATGTAGGGGCAGCACGCATTGGACAGAGGAGCGATGGGGATGTACAAATCGCTTGACTGGATCAACTGGGTGATGCCAGAAATTTGGGGCATCCCAAGTCGGGATGCAAGGGACGCAAACTGGAACCTAGTCCTGGAGCCATTTAAACGGTTTTGGTCCACCTTTACCTGGCCGTCAGTACGACCGCCATTAGTTTATCACAGGTTCCCTTCAGAAGGCTGAGCGCACCAAAGAATGGCGCAGCGAGCGATTTAAAGCGGCGGCTGACATTTAAGCCGACTCCGGGTGAACTCTCGGCCATGTTCTACAAGCTGTGCACTGCAAACAGCCGCGGATCCAGTGGCCACTGCGGGAGCGAGAACACTATGGCCGCCCGATAGAGATCTGAGCCTAAATTATTCATCAGCAGCTGAATGCCAGGCAGGAGCGCGCCGGCAGACAAAGAGGGGGGACGGAAACCCGATCCTACTGCACGCCAACAATGGCTCCCGCTCAGCAAGAAGCTCTCCCCTGACACCACCAGAAACCGGAGAGCTACACTGATTACATCCAATCAGAGGCCACATTATAGATTGCAAGCTCTTCTCCTTCTGTATCCTCCCTTATACCCTAATAGAGTGTAAGCTCTTCTCCTTCTGTATCCTCCCTTATACCCTAATAGAGTGTAAGCTCTTCTCCTCCTGTATCCCCCCTTATACCCTAATAGAGTGTAAGCTCTTCTTCTTCTGTATCCTCCCTTATACCCTAATAGAGTGTAAGCTCTTCTCCTCCTGTATCCTCCCTTATACCCCAATAGAGTGTAAGCTCTTCTGTATCCTCCCTTATACCCTAATAGAGTGTAAGCTCTTCTCCTCCTGTATCCTCCCTTATACCCTAATAGATTGTAAGCTCTTCTCCTTCTGTATCCTCCCTTATCCCCTAATAGAGTGTAAGCTCTTCTCCTCCTGTATCCTCCCTTATACCCTAATAGAGTGTAAGCTCTTCTCCTCCTGTATCCTCCCTTATACCCTAATAGAGTGTAAGCTCTTCTCCTCCTGTATCCTCCCTTATACCCTAATAGAGTGTAAGCTCTTCTCCTCCTGTATCCTCCCTTATACCCTAATAGAGTGTAAGCTCTTCTCCTCCTGTATCCTCCCTTATACCCTAATAGAGTGTAAGCTCTTCTCCTCCTGTATCCTCCCTTATACCCTAATAGAGTGTAGGCTCTTCTCCTCCTGTATCCTCCCTTATACCCTAATAGAGTGTAAGCTCTTCTGTATCCTCCCTTATACCCTAATAGAGTGTAAGCTCTTCTCCTTCTGTATCCTCCCTTATACCCTAATAGAGTGTAAGCTCTTCTGTATCCTCCCTTATACCCTAATAGAGTGTAAGCTCTTCTGTATCCTCCCTTATACCCTAATAGAGTGTAAGCTCTTCTGCATCCTCCCTTATACCCTAATAGAGTGTAAGCTCTTCTGTATCCTCCCTTATACCCTAATAGAGTGTAAGCTCTTCTCCTCCTGTATCCTCCCTTATACCCTAATAGAGTGTAAGCTCTTCTCCTTCTGTATCCTCCCTTATACCCTAATAGAGTGTAAGCTCTTCTCCTCCTGTATCCTCCCTTATACCCTAATAGAGTGTAAGCTCTTCTCCTCCTGTATCCTCCCTTATACCCTAATAGAGTGTAAGCTCTTCTCCTCCTGTATCCTCCCTTATACCCTAATAGAGTGTAAGCTCTTCTCCTTCTGTATCCTCCCTTATACCCTAATAGAGTGTAAGCTCTTCTCCTCCTGTATCCTCCCTTATACCCTAATAGAGTGTAAGCTCTTCTCCTCCTGTATCCTCCCTTATACCCTAATAGAGTGTAAGCTCTTCTGTATCTTCCTTATACCCTAATAGAGTGTAAGCTCCTGGGGTTTGCCCTTCTGCTTGTCCTTGGGGTTTATTTTTAGCCACGTTTGCTTCGTACAGCGCCACGGAGGGGGACGGCGCCAGATAAAATCAATAATAATAAAAATAAGGATCTGGATAAGAGGCGTAATCAGCAACTGCTGACCATGTGACAGCGTTTTTTCCTCTCGCTGTCAGTACATCAGGGCGTGTGTATCTCTCCCGCAGGTGTTTTTTATATTTAGGTGCCGGTGGAAATGTCGGGCGCAGAATCTCCCATCAGCAATTAATCACCGCGGGGGCGATTAGCTAATCAGCTGAACTTTGCATGTGTCAGTTTAGTCATCGATGGGAGTCCAGAGGGGCGCTGCGCCCGACCTTGCCAATCAGATTGCTCCCAGCGAGATTACAGCAAGCTGACGGAATGACCGGGTGGCCACGGAGTCAGGCGCCCCATGTGACATGCCTGTGCCGAGAAGGACCCCAAAATTCTAACAGATGCCGGGGCGTCCTGCTACACCTGTGCCGAGAAGAACCCCAAAGTTCTAACCGATGACGGGGTGTCCTGCTACATCTGTGCCGAGAAGAACCCCAACATTCTAACAGATGCCGGGGTGTCCTGCTACACCTGTGCCGAGAAGAACCCCAACATTCTCACAGATGCCGGGGCGTCCTGCTACACCTGTGCCGAGAAGAACCCCAACATTCTAACAGCTGCCGGGGCGTCCTGCTACACCTGTGCCGAGAAGAACCCCAACATTCTAACAGATGACGGGGTGTCCTGCTACACCTGTGCCGAGAAGAACCCCAACATTCTAACAGATGCCGGGGCGTCCTGCTACACCTGTGCCGAGAAGGACCCCAACATTCTAATAGATGCCGGGGGGTCCTGCTACACCTGTGCCGAGAAGAACCCCAACATTCTAACAGATGCCGGGGTGTCCTGCTACACCTGTGCCGAGAAGAACCCCAACATTCTAACAGATGCCGGGGCGTCCTGCTACACCTGTGCCGAGAAGGACCCCAACATTCTAATAGATGCCGGGGGGTCCTGCTACACCTGTGCCGAGAAGAACCCCAACATTCTAACAGATGCCGGGGCGTCCTGCTACACCTGTGCCGAGAAGGACCCCAACATTCTAATAGATGCCGGGGCGTCCTGCTACACCTGTGCCGGGAAGGACCCCAACATTCTAACAGCTGCTGGGGCGTCCTGCTACACCTGTGCCAAGAAGGACCCCAACATTCTAACAGCTGCTGGGGCGTCCTGCTACACCTGTGCCGAGAAGAACCCCAACATTCTAATAGATGCCGGGGCGTCCTGCTACACCTGTGCCGAGAAGAACCCCAACATTCTAACAGATGCCGGGGCGTCCTGCTACACCTGTGCCGAGAAGGACCCCAACATTCTAATAGATGCCGGGGCGTCCTGCTACACCTGTGCCGAGAAGAACCCCAACATTCTAACAGATGCCGGGGCGTCCTGCTACACCTGTGCCGAGAAGGACCCCAACATTCTAACAGATGCCGGGGCGTCCTGCTACACCTGTGCCGAGAAGAACCCCAACATTCTAACAGATGCCGGGGCGTCCTGCTACACCTGTGCCGAGAAGAACCCCAAAGTTCTAACAGATGCCGGGGCGTCCTGCTACACCTGTGCCGAGAAGAACCCCAACATTCTAACAGATGACGGGGTGTCCTGCTACACCTGTGCTGAGAAGAACCCCAAAATTCTCACAGATGCCGGGGCGTCCTGCTACACCTGTGCTGAGAAGAACCCCAAAATTCTCACAGATGCCGGGGCGTCCTGCTACACCTGTGCCGAGAAGGACCCCAACATTCTAACAGATGTTGGGGCGTCCTGCTACACCTGTGCCGAGAAGAACCCCAACATTCTAACAGATGACGGGGCGTCCTGCTACGCCTGTGCCGAGAAGGACCCCAACATTCTAACAGATGCCGGGGCGTCCTGCTACACCTGTGCCGAGAAGAACCCCAACATTCTAACAGATGCCGGGGCGTCCTGCTACACCTGTGCCGAGAAGAACCCCAACATTCTAACAGATGCCGGGGTGTCCTGCTACACCTGTGCCGAGAAGAACCCCAACATTCTAACAGATGCCGGGGTGTCCTGCTACACCTGTGCCGAGAAGAACCCCAACATTCTAACAGATGCCGGGGCGTCCTGCTACACCTGTGCCGAGAAGAACCCCAACATTCTAACAGATGCCGGGGTGTCCTGCTACACCTGTGCCGAGAAGAACCCCAACATTCTAACAGATGCCGGGGTGTCCTGCTACACCTGTGCCGAGAAGAACCCCAACATTCTAACAGATGCCGGGGCGTCCTGCTACGCCTGTGCCGAGAAGGACCCCAACATTCTAACAGATGCCGGGGTGTCCTGCTACACCTGTGCCGAGAAGAACCCCAACATTCTAACAGATGCCGGGGCGTCCTGCTACACCTGTGCCGAGAAGAACCCCAAAATTCTAACAGATGCCGGGGCGTCCTGCTACACCTGTGCCGAGAAGAACCCCAACATTCTAATAGATGCCGGGGCGTCCTGCTACACCTGTGCCGAGAAGAACCCCAACATTCTAACAGATGCTGGGGCGTCCTGCTACGCCTGTGCCGAGAAGGACCCCAACATTCTAACAGATGCCGGGGTGTCCTGCTACACCTGTGCCGAGAAGAACCCCAACATTCTAACAGATGCCGGGGCGTCCTGCTACACCTGTGCCGAGAAGAACCCCAAAATTCTAACAGATGCCGGGGCGTCCTGCTACACCTGTGCCGAGAAGAACCCCAACATTCTAATAGATGCCGGGGCGTCCTGCTACACCTGTGCCGAGAAGAACCCCAACATTCTAACAGATGCTGGGGCGTCCTGCTACGCCTGTGCCGAGAAGGACCCCAACATTCTAACAGATGTCGGGGCGTCCTGCTACGCCTGTGCCGAGAAGAACCCCAACATTCTAACAGATGCCGGGGCGTCCTGCTACACCTGTGCCGAGAAGAACCCCAACATTCTAACAGATGCTGGGGCGTCCAGCTACACCTGTGCCGAGAAGAACCCCAACATTCTAACAGATGCCGGGGTGTCCTGCTACACCTGTGCCGAGAAGGATCCCACCATTCTAACAGATGCCGGGGTGTCCTGCTACACCTGTGCCGAGAAGAACCCCAACATTCTAACAGATGCCGGGGTGTCCTGCTACACCTGTGCCGAGAAGAACCCCAACATTCTAACAGATGCCGGGGCGTCCTGCTACACCTGTGCCGAGAAGAACCCCAACATTCTAACAGATGCTGGGGCGTCCTGCTACGCCTGTGCCGAGAAGGACCCCAACATTCTAACAGATGTCGGGGCGTCCTGCTACGCCTGTGCCGAGAAGAACCCCAACATTCTAACAGATGCCGGGGCGTCCTGCTACGCCTGTGCCGAGAAGAACCCCAACATTCTAACAGATGCCGGGGCGTCCTGCTACACCTGTGCCGAGAAGAACCCCAACATTCTAACAGATGCCGGGGCGTCCTGCTACGCCTGTGCCGAGAAGGACCCCAACATTCTAACAGATGTCGGGGCGTCCTGCTACGCCTGTGCCGAGAAGAACCCCAACATTCTAACAGATGCCGGGGCGTCCTGCTACGCCTGTGCCGAGAAGAACCCCAACATTCTAACAGATGCCGGGGCGTCCTGCTACGCCTGTGCCGAGAAGAACCCCAACATTCTAACAGATGCCGGGGCGTCCTGCTACACCTGTGCTGAGAAGAACCCCAACATTCTAACAGATGCCGGGGCGTCCTGCTACACCTGTGCCGAGAAGGACCCCAACATTCTAATAGATGCCGGGGCGTCCTGCTACGCCTGTGCCGAGAAGAACCCCAACATTCTAACAGATGCCGGGGCGTCCTGCTACGCCTGTGCCGAGAAGGACCCCAACATTCTAACAGATGCCGGGGCGGGCCCTGGAATCCAAAAGATTCCACGCCCGGCCACTATCGCGCCAAACGGGATACCCCCACTGTGTAAAACTGCCCCGGGGGCAGGTGATCTTATCTGACTCCGGTGGGTCTCTAGCGATCTCCACCAATAGCTGCATCCCCGGCCGTGCACGCTCCCGCACCCATCCTTTTATAATGGCGGCTGCGTCCCATAAAAGCCGCACTTTTGAAATCGGCCGATAGCAGCGCCCGGGCCCCATAGATTGGGTCTCCATCCACTTTAAAGCAGAACAAAACCCACCAGTGGCCAGCCTGGAATCTAAAGGAAAATCAAGAAGCTAGGGCTCTAGATAGGCCCCAATTTAACCCCATAGAAAGGCCCCAATTTAACCCCATAGAAAAGCCGCAAACACAAGTATATGAAAATATAAAAGCAGAAATGTATTGGGGTCAATTCGCAGCTAAAACATACAACATGAGAGACAAAAGTTAAAAAACATATTATATATATATATATATATATATATATATATATACATACACACACAAACGGAGGAGGAATCCTGACAATGGCTCTAATATATATACAAATTTATATAAGAAGATCTATAGGTCAATAAACTTGGTTGAATGGCGAATAAAGTGCAGATCAGTATATATAAAAATGTATTCATCCACAGGTCCATGAGTACAATATGAATACAAGTGCAATTTATATTTTTTAGATAATATAATAATATATTATTTTATATATTCTTTTATATATTATAATATTAATAATATTAAATACAAAAAATTGCACTTGTATTCATATTGTACTCATGGACCTGTAGATTAATAATTTTTTATATTCACTGATCTGCACTTCAAATCGCTAATTCAACCAAGTTTATTGATGTATAAATCTCACCCTACGAAGCGGCACGGGTGGCCGCGTACGTAGGTGTCCCACCTGCTAGTCCCCTGCTCCAGCTGCGGACCTCGTTGCCAGGCTCTTGGTTTTTTATACTTTTCTCATATACAACTTATTCGCTGTTTGATATTGTAGTTCACGTTAGCGATTTTGCACTCACAGGTGTTTATGACCAATCGGTTCTAAGTAAGTATTAATATATGCCGCTATACTACTGTGCACATCATGTATCTTTATTAGTTGTTACCTTTTTATTAACTGAATAATTTTATTCTTCCCAACGTAGTTGTATATTCAATCCTTGATTTTTTATGCACCTTTGGGTGAATTGTCATCACATTTTGTTACTTATTCACTGTCACTTTATGATTGTTTGTTACTGTGGTTAGGTTAGGTTTTCTAATATTAGGTTGTGATTCTTTTATTGTAATCCCCACACGTTTAACATCAGGGAGTTTCCCAGCTATTAGTTTGCTGTATTGTTGTCAGCGCTGGAAGCATTGGGGGAGGCGCAGTGTTTGTTGTTTGGGTTTAAAATGTGTTTGGTGCTCCTGCCATCAGGGGGAGGAGGGATTCATTGTCCCCGAGCCCTGTAGTGTTGTATATATATTACAGCCATTGTCAGGATTCCTCCTTTAGCCCTTTGTATATATATATATATATATATATATATATATATATATATATATATATATATATATATATATATATTGTGTGTTTTTTAACTTTTGTCTCTTTTGTTGTATGTTTTAGCTGCGAATTGATCCCAATACATTTTAGCTTTTATATTTTCATATACTTGTGTTTGCGGCTTTTCTATGGGGTTAAATTGGGGCCTTTCTATGGGGTTAAATTGGGGCCTATCTAGAGCCCCAGCTTCTAAATTTTCCTTGTAACTATTCACTTCATTAGCCGGCACCTATAAATATTCCTCTCACACTCTTTTTCATTGGAATGTAAAGGAATCCAGGGCCGACCTCTGGATTTTCCCGCTCTGTGAACCCCCCCCCAGAAATCCCCAAAACAACTCACCTCGCCATACAGGTCATTGTTTACAATAGGAAGGGCTTCCTGGGGGGGGGGGGCATCCCGAGCAGCCGAACAGGAGGCGAGTAAAGCCGCCGTCGCCGGCCGTGAGGACCTGACGCAAAAGTAAGCATCAGCTTTCAGGAGAGCTGGGCATTCCGATTTAGGATGCCCCAAGGGAGAAGGAATCGATCTCAGACTCCAGGGCCGGTTTAATATGCACGGCTGTGGGATGACAAAACCTGGGACCTCCTCTTTAAAGGGGACCCACACTCCGGCTGCAAGGGAAGTGACCCTTCTATGCACAATTCAAATTAACCCTCAGACTGCTTACAAGGGAAATTAGAATGGCCCTATAGTTTTTAAAGTGGACCAAAACCCAGCTCGATCGCCCCAGGAATCTATAAGATTTCCATGCGATCGTTTCCCCCTCCCCCCAGGCATCCAGAATCGGGATGCCCCGCTGTGTGAAACCCCCCCAGGTGGCCCCGTACACTCACCTTGCTTTCCGGTCCAGCGGCGCATGTGCGAGCCGCATCCCCGCTATGCTTCTAGCAGGGTGTGCCAGGCATTTGTGAACGGGCGCGCTCCGTTAGAGGATAGCAGGGGGTGTGGCCACCAGCGCCAGAGGCGCTCCGAGCTGCTGATTGGACGAGCGCCGTGGGGCCGGGAAGAGGTGCGTTTCTTTGGGCGATCTGAGGGGGTGTCACACAGCGGAGCATCCCCGTTCGTGAACCAAAAGCCTGGGTTTTGGTCCACTTTAAGATCTGGGATGCCCAACGATGTGCGACCCCCCCTCCCACCGGTTCGCCTTTCCGGCTATCCCACGGTGCATGCACAGGTGTATCTGAATAAGAAGGGGCCAATAAGGCCATTTATTTGTGCTGCTCATTAATATGCACAACGAAGAAAGACGATTGGACGGTTTCACACAGCGCGATCAGGATGCCCCGGGGCCACTGACAAACCAGGAGAGGCATAATCCTGGGTTTCGGTCCACTTTAGTTTCCTTTGAAGTGTTACGACAAGGAGGTTCTATTATCGGGCCCATCACTCTAGGTGCCTCTCGGGGCCCGGGGATGAGAGAGCGGCGCTGCCGACCGCTGGAAAGGAATCCTCCAGCAAAGTGTGATGTGGTGGCTGCTGCGGCGCTCCCCGGGTGCATGCCCCCGGCTTCCTATCTGCACTTCCTGTTTACACTTATCTCGCAGAATTCCAGAGCGGCTCCGTCATTGCCGCCGGGGGGTCACGTACGCCCAACGCATCCTCCTCGCGGGATCGCCACTCGTGTGTGTGTGTGTGTGTGTGTGTGTGTGCGGCCGAGGGATACGAGCCTGGCGGGACGACCCTGCCCGTTGCAAAGGGGACACATTTAAAGGGGAACCAACCGCCGATCGAGGCGTCCCATGCCCGCTGCGTTCACAATGATCCCTGGAATGAGGCGCACTCCCGCGCCGTCATTGGAGATAGTCAAAATCCTGCGTTTTGGTCCACTTTAATAACGGTCGAACAGCCATGATGGAATTACTGTGGCTGCCGCCCCATTGGCTTCTACTGGGAGCAGAACGGAGAGGGGGAATGACACTGCCTCATACATCTCAATATAAGACAATGGGGCGGCTTCACCATCATGGCCGCTCCACAAGAGTTAAAATACAGTGGAAAGACATTTTTACTATCTAAGTCAGTGTCCCTGGGGCATCCCGATTTCAGATGCACTGTCCCTTTAAAAAAGGTAACATTGCAAACAAGGGGGAACGTACCGGGACCATTCCATAGCGACGGCTCCGAGGGATCCTCATCACTCGCTGGACTTTCAGCCTCTTTGTAATTTATACTATCCTCCGTCTCCGGGGTCTCTGCATCTGTAATAATAAAATACATTAATACATTTAATGTATTAAAAAAAAATACAATCAATTGAAGATAAAATAAAAAAAATATATATATATATATTACATTTAAAATAAAATAAATATATTAAATATATTAAAAAAAAATACAATCAATTGAAGATAAAATAAAAAAATATATATATTACATTTAAAATAAAATAAATATATTAAATACATTAAAAAAAAGAAAAACAGAAAAAAAAATATACATTAAAAAAAATCTAAAACAAATACATTAAATAAAAAAAATCTAAAACAAATACAGTAAATAAAAAAAATCTAAAACAAATACATTACATAAAAAAATCTAAAACAAATACAGTAAATAAAAAAAATCTAAAACAAATACATTAAATAAAAAAAATCTAAAACAAATACAGTAAATAAAAAAAATCTAAAACAAATACATTACATAAAAAAAATCTAAAACAAATACAGTAAATAAAAAAAATCTAAAACAAATACAGTAAATTAAACAGAGTAAGATACAATAAAAATAAGATAGATTACATTTAAATTAAATAAAAAGAATAAAATACAAAAATAAATTAAAAAGAAATAAATAAATAAAATACAATAATTAATAATAAAATAATTTAAAACAAATACAATAAATAAAATAAAGAATAAAATAAAACAAAGATACATTACATATAAAATAAACTAAATAAACTAAATACATTAAAGAAATAAAAATTATAATAATAATAAAATAATTTCAAACAAATACAATAAATTAAAAATATATGATAAATTACATTTAAAATAAATAAAAACAAAAAAATGAAATACAAAAATAACATTTTAAAATAACTAAAAACAAAATAAATTAAATACAAAAATAACATTTAAAAGAATTCAATGTAAAAAATAAATAAAATACATAATATATTAAACAAATAAAAATAATAATAATAAACTATTAAAGGTTTAAAGATAAAATAAAAATAAGATACATTACATTTAAAATAAACTAACTAAATACATTAAATAAATAATAATAAATAAATAAACTATTGACTATCCTGGGCTTTGGTCCCCTTTCCCCGGGCACCCTGATCAGGGGTGCCCCGCTATGTGAAACCCCCCAGATCGCAAGTAAAAACTCGCGGCCGCTCGTCCAATCAGCGCACTCGGAGCCGCTGTGGTATGCGCGTCAATGAGACGTCTTACCACAGCGGCTCTGAGCACGCTGGCAGCCACATAGTGCGCTTTCCTCTAACGGAGGGTGCCCGCGCCGACCATTCACAAGTGGCGGGCGCGGGAACGCGCCCTGATAGAGAGAAGAGCGAGATGCGGACGCGGCTCGCGCATGCGCCGTTGGATCGGGATCCAGGTAAGGTTTCTGGGCATCCTGGGGGGGGGGGGGGTTCACACAGCGGGGCATCCCGATTTTGGATGCCCCACAAGAGAAATCGGATCACGCTAGGTGTTGGTCCACTTAAAAGAATAAGATAAAATAAATAGAATAAAAAAAATAAGATAATAAATGAAATACAAAAATAAAGTTAAAATAATTATTAAATTAAATAAATAAAGTACATTAAAAAACATTAAAAATAAAATAGATTAAACAAATGTAAAATAAAATAAGATAAATGTAAAACAAATAAATAAATAAAAATAAGATCTAGTGAAAATAAATAAAATAAATCAAAATATCTAAAAAAAATACAGTAAATTAAACAAAGAATAAGATAAAATAAAAATAAGATACAGTAAATATAAAATAAACAAAATACATTAAATAAAAAAAAAATAAAATAATTTAAAACAAATACAATAATTAAAAAAAGTATAATAAAAAAATAAAAATAAATGTAAATAAAATAATTTAAAACAAATACAATAATTAATTAATAATTTAAAAAAATAATAAAATCGTGTCACAATGGGAAATTAAACCGAACACTAAAATATTGTGTCTCATTTTGATCCGGCGGTCAGGCAGAATGGGGTCAGCGGCCCTGGGGTGGGGGTAGTTTTTCCTCCTCAGGCCGGCATAATGGGGTCTGCGGCCCTGGGGTGGGGGTAGTTTTTCCTCCTCAGGCCGGCATAATGGGGTCAGCGGCCCTGGGGTGGGGGTAGTTTTTCCTCCTCAGGCCGGCATAATGGGGTCTGCGGCCCTGGGGTGGGGGTAGTTTTTCCTCCTCAGGCCGGCATAATGGGGTCTGCGGCCCTGGGGTGGGGGTAGTTTTTCCTCCTCAGGCCGGCATAATGGGGTCTGCGGCCCTGGGATGGGGGTAGTTCTTTCTAGTCAGGCCGGCATAATGGGGTCAGCGGCCCTGGGGGTGGGGGTAGTTTTTCCTCCTCAGGCCGGCATAATGAGGTCAGCTGCCCTGGGGTGGGGGTAGTTCTTTCTCGTCAGGCCGGCATAATGGGGTCAGCGGCCCTGGGGTGGGGGTAGTTTTTACTCCTCAGGCCAGCATAATGGGGTCAGCGGCCCTGGGGTGGGGGTAGTTTTTACTCCTCAGGCCAGCATAATGGGGTCAGCGGCCCTGGGGGTGGGGGTAGTTTTTCCTCCTCAGGCTGGCATAATGGGGTCTGCGGCCCTGGGGTGGGGGTAGTTTTTCCTCCTCAGGCCGGCATAATGGGGTCTGCGGCCCTGGGGTGGGGGTAGTTCTTTCTAGTCAGGCCGGCATAATGGGGTCTGCGGCCCTGGGGTGGGGGTAGTTCTTTCTAGTCAGGCCGGCATAATGGGGTCTGCGGCCCTGGGGTGGGGGTAGTTTTTCGTCCTCAGGCCGGCATAATGGGGTCTGCGGCCCTGGGGTGGGGGTAGTTTTTCCTCCTCAGGCCGGCATAATGGGGTCTATGGCCCTGGGGTGGGGGTAGTTATTCCTCCTCAGGCCGGCATAATGGGGTCTGCGGCCCTGGGGTGGGGGTAGTTATTCCTCGTCAGGCCGGCATAATGGGGTCTGCGGCCCTGGGGTGGGGGTAGTTATTCCTCCTCAGGCCGGCATAATGGGGTCTGCGGCCCTGGGGTGGGGGTAGTTTTTCCTCGTCAGGCCGGCATAATGGGGTCAGTGGCCCTGGGGTGGGGGTAGTTATTTCTCGTCAGGCCGGCGAGGGGTTAATCGTTCAGGCGGACGATCCCTAGCAACCGGCTGATAATAATTGTCCCCATTAACAGCGGGTTGAAGATGGCGCTTGATAAGCCTATCAGGCGATGACAGCGCCGGTGATTACCGCACAAAGTGCATGTTTGCATATCGGCCGGCCGCGATAACCGCGCCACCGCGGAGATCGATAGAAACCATAAAAAAAAAGAAGAAACGCCACGTCAGGAATATTAATGGCCGCTCCCGGGGGACCATGATTAACATCCCATCCATTAGAGGGATTAAAGGCCCCGCCCCCGAAATACAACAATAATCTACTTCCCAGGGAATGGAGAAGTGACATGAACCGCTCCCACCAGCCATCCGGAACGTCCCCCGGCGGCGCCATCGCTCTCTGGCCTGGGTCTATGGTGGCGTCCCATTGGCTGGATGGCACGGGAGCGCGCCCATAGCTCTACCTGTAGGGTAAGGGATAAGGGAGTTAAAGCCACGCCCCTTTACTACCGCCCCATAGTCCTCTATTGAGATGTAGGAGTTAAAGCCACGCCCCTTTACTACTGCCCCATAGTCCTCTATTGAGATGTAGGAGTTAAAGCCACGCCCCTTTACTACTGCCCCATAGTCCTCTATTGAGATGTAGGAGTTAAAGCCACGCCCCTTTACTACCGCCCCATAGTCCTCTATTGAGATGTAGGAGATAAAGCCACGCCCCTTTACTACCACCCCATAGTCCTCTATTGAGATGTAGGAGTTAAAGCCACGCCCCTTTACTACCGCCCCATAGTCCTCTATTGAGATGTAGGAGTTAAAGCCACGCCCCTTTACTACCGCCCCATAGTCCTCTATTGAGATGTAGGAGATAAAGCCACGCCCCTTTACTACCGCCCCATAGTCCTCTATTGAGATGTAGGAGTTAAAGCCACGCCCCTTTAATACCGCCCCATAGTCCTCTATTGAGATGTAGGAGTTAAAGCCACGCCCCTTTACTACCGTCCCATAGTCCTCTATTGAGATGTAGGAGTTAAAGCCACGCCCCTTTACTACCGCCCCATAGTCCTCTATTGAGATGTAGGAGATAAAGCCACGCCCCTTTACTACCGCCCCATAGTCCTCTATTGAGATGTAGGAGATAAAGCCACGCCCCTTTACTACCGCCCCATAGTCCTCTATTGAGATGTAGGAGATAAAGCCACGCCCCTTTACTACCGCCCCATAGTCCTCTATTGAGATGTAGGAGTTAAAGCCACGCCCCTTTACTACCGCCCCATAGTCCTCTATTGAGATGTAGGAGTTAAAGCCACGCCCCTTTACTACCGCACCATAGTCCTCTATTGAGATGTAGGAGATAAAGCCACGCCCCTTTACTACCGCCCCATAGTCCTCTATTGAGATGTAGGAGATAAAGCCACGCCCCTTTACTACTGATCCATAGTCCTCTATTGAGATGTAGGAGATAAAGCCACGCCCCTTTACTACCGCCCCATAGTCCTCTATTGAGATGTAGGAGTTAAAGCCACGCCCCTTTACTACCGTCCCATAGTCCTCTATTGAGATGTAGGAGTTAAAGCCACGCCCCTTTACTACCGCCCCATAGTCCTCTATTGAGATGTAGGAGATAAAGCCACGCCCCTTTACTACCGCCCCATAGTCCTCTATTGAGATGTAGGAGATAAAGCCACGCCCCTTTACTACCGCCCCATAGTCCTCTATTGAGATGTAGGAGATAAAGCCACGCCCCTTTACTACCGCCCCATAGTCCTCTATTGAGATGTAGGAGTTAAAGCCACGCCCCTTTACTACCGCCCCATAGTCCTCTATTGAGATGTAGGAGTTAAAGCCACGCCCCTTTACTACCGCACCATAGTCCTCTATTGAGATGTAGGAGATAAAGCCACGCCCCTTTACTACCGCCCCATAGTCCTCTATTGAGATGTAGGAGATAAAGCCACGCCCCTTTACTACTGATCCATAGTCCTCTATTGAGATGTAGGAGATAAAGCCACGCCCCTTTACTACTGATCCATAGTCCTCTATTGAGATGTAAGAGATAAAGCCACGCCCCTTTACTACCACCCCATAGTCCTCTATTGAGATGTAAGAGATAAAGCCACGCCCCTTTACTACCACCCCATAGTCCTCTATTGAGATGTAAGAGATAAAGCCACGCCCCTTTACTACCGCCCCATAGTCCTCTATTGAGATGTAGGCGTTAAAGCCACGCCCCTTTACTACCGCCAAAGAATAAGATAAAATAAAAATAAGATAGAGTACATTTAAAATATACTAAATAAATACAATAAAAATATTAAACAAAATAATTTAAAACAAATACAATAATTTAAATATAGAATAAGAAATAAATAAAAATAACAGTAAATAAAATAATTTAAAACAATACAATCATTTAAATAAATAATTAGATAAAAAAATTAAATAAGATAAATTACATGTACAATTAATACAATTAAATCAAATTAAATACATAAAAAAATAAATAAATTTGACAAATACAGTTGAAAAAAAAATAATTAAAATAATAAAAAATTAAATTGAATCATTATGGGAAATAAAACCAAAAACTAAAATATTGGCGTATTGAGATGTAGGAGATTAAGCCACGCCCCTTTACTACTGATCCATAGTCCTCTATTGAGATGTAGGAGATTAAGCCACGCCCCTTTACTACCGCCCCATAGTCCTCTATAGAGATGTAAGAGATAAAGCCACGCCCCTTTACTACCGCCCCATAGTCCTCTATTGAGATGTAGGAGTTAAAGCCACGCCCCTTTACTACCGCCCCATAGTCCTCTATTGAGATGTAGGAGATAAAGCCACGCCCCTTTACTACTGCCCCATAGTCCTCTATTGAGATGTAGGAGTTAAAGCCACGCCCCTTTACTACCGCCCCATAGTCCTCTATTGAGATGTAGGAGATAAAGCCACGCCCCTTTACTACCGCCCCATAGTCCTCTATTGAGATGTAGGAGATTAAGCCACGCCCCTTTACTACCACCCAATAGTCCTCTATTGAGATGTATGAGATTAAGCCACGCCCCTTTACTACCGCCCCATAGTCCTCTATTGAGATGTAGGAGTTAAAGCCACGCCCCTTTACTACCACCCCATAGTCCTCTATTGAGATGTAGGAGATAAAGCCACGCCCCTTTACTACTGCCCCATAGTCCTCTATTGAGATGTAGGAGTTAAAGCCACGCCCCTTTACTACCGCCCCATAGTCCTCTATTGAGATGTAGGAGATAAAGCCACGCCCCTTTACAACCGCCCCATAGTCCTCTATTGAGATGTAGGAGATTAAGCCACGCCCCTTTACTACCACCCAATAGTCCTCTATTGAGATGTATGAGATTAAGCCACGCCCCTTTACTACCGCCCCATAGTCCTCTATTGAGATGTAGGAGTTAAAGCCACGCCCCTTTACTACCACCCCATAGTCCTCTATTGAGATGTAGGAGATAAAGCCACGCCCCTTTACTACTGCCCCATAGTCCTCTATTGAGATGTAGGAGTTAAAGCCACGCCCCTTTACTACCGCCCCATAGTCCTCTATTGAGATGTAGGAGATAAAGCCACGCCCCTTTACTACCGCCCCATAGTCCTCTATTGAGATGTAGGAGATTAAGCCACGCCCCTTTACTACCACCCAATAGTCCTCTATTGAGATGTATGAGATTAAGCCACGCCCCTTTACTACCGCCCCATAGTCCTCTATTGAGATGTAGGAGTTAAAGAGAAAGAGAGAGAGAAACAAAGAGAAAGAAAGAGCAACAGAGAGTGGGGGCAGGGAGAGAGAGCGAAGGAGAGAGAAAGAGAAAAAGAGAGAGAGAAAGAGAAAAAGAGAGAGAGAGAGAAAGAGAGAGAGAAAGAGAAAAAGAGAGAGAGAAAGAGAAAAAGAGAGCGAGAAAGAGAAAAAGAGAGCGAGAGAGAGAGAGAGAAAGAGAAAAAGAGAAAGAGAAAAAGAGAGAGAGAGAAAGAGAAAAAGAGAGAGAAAGAGAAAAAGAGAGAGAGAAAGAGAAAAAGAAAAAGAGAGAGAGAGAGAGAGAGAGAGAGAGAGAGAAAGAAAGAGAGAGAGAGAGAGAGAGAGAGAGAGAGAGAGAGAGAGAGAAAGAAAGAAAGAAAGAAAGAAAGAAAGAAAGAAAGAAAGAAGGAAGGAAGGAAGGAAGGAAGAAGAAAGGAGAAGAAGAAGAAAGGAGAAGAAGAAGAAAGGAGAAGAAGAAGAAGAAAGAGAGAAGAAGAAGAAGAAAGAGAGAAGAAGAAAGAAAGAAAGAAAGAAAGAAAGAAAGAAAGAGAGAGAGAGACAGATAGAAACAGAGTTGGGGCAGGCAGAGAGAGAGAGAAAGAGAGGAAAAGATCGAGCTATAGGGGAAGAAAGAAAGAGCAAGAGTGAGTGAGAGAGAGAAAGGGAGTGGGCGGAAAGAGAGAGGGTGGGGGGGCGGAAATGAAACTGAAAGAGAGAGACAAAGAGAGAAAGTAAGAGAAAGAAAGAAAAGGAGAGAACGGGGGGGGGGGGAGAAAAAGAATGAGTGAGAGAGAGAGAGACAGAAAGAGAGAAGGGGAGTGCAACATTGAGAGTGAGACACACACAGGGTTTTGGTGACCTGAATAGAGTGTCAGGGATCTCCCAGCTTATCAGTGAGGTGCACGCCCCTGTCACATGTGAGGTTGGCGGCTCCTCATTGGGCGAGCCTGGCGCCATTCACGTGCCCTTTGTTTTCTATGCAGGCGCATTGCTCTACCTACCTGAAGAAGCAGCAGAGGGCGAAGCGCGCGGGAGAAGCCTGTCCGACTCCAGTGAGGGGCTCATGACGTCATCGGGAGGCTGCTGTTCTCCTGTAAAGAAACACATAGAAGCCAGTCACTTTAAAGGGGACCTCCCACCTCCAGCAAGACCCCGCCCTGGCCCAAAAGGGACCTCCCACCTCCAGCAAGACCCCGCCCTGGCCCAAAAGGGACCTCCCACCTCCAGCAAGACCCCGCCCTGGCCCAAAAGGGACCTCCCACCTCCAGCAAGACCCCGCCCTGGCCCAAAAGGGACCTCCCACCTCCAGCAAGACCCCGCCCTGGCCCAAAAGGGACCTCCCACCTCCAGCAAGACCCCGCCCTGGCCCAAAAGGGACCTCCCACCTCCAGCAAGACCCCGCCCTGGCCCAAAAGGGACCTCCCACCTCCAGCAAGACCCCGCCGTATCCCAAAAGGGACCTCCCACCTCCAGCACGACCCTGCTGTGGCCCAAAAGGGACCTCCCACCTCCAGCAAGACCCCGCCGTAGCCCAAAAGGGACCTCCCACCTGCAGCATGACCCCGCCGTAGCCCAAAAGGGACCTCCCACCTCCGGCAAGACCCCGCCCTGGCCCAAAAGGGACCTCCCACCTCCAGCAAGACCCCGCCCTGGCCCAAAAGGGACCTCCCACCTCCAGCACGACTCCGCCCTGTCCCAAAAGGGACCTCCCACCTCCAGCACGACCCCGCCGTATCCCAAAAGAGACCTCCCACCTCCAGCACGACCCCGCCATATCCCAAAAGGGACCTCCCACCTCCAGCAAGACCCCGCCGTAGCCCAAAAGGGACCTCCCACCTCCAGCAAGACCCCGCCGTAGCCCAAAAGGGACCTCCCACCTGCAGCATGACCCCGCCGTAGCCCAAAAGGGACCTCCCACCTCCAGCAAGACCCCGCCGTAGCCCAAAAGGGACCTCCCACCTCCAGCAAGACCCCGCCGTAGCCCAAAAGGGACCTCCCACCTCCAGCAAGACCCCACCGTAGCCCAAAAGGGACCTCCCACCTCCAGCACGACCCCGCCGTATACCAAAAGGGACCTCCCACCTCCAGCACGACCCCGCCGTATCCCAAAAGGGACCTCCCACCTCCAGCACGACCCTACTGTGGCCCAATAAGGACCTCCCACCTCCAGCACGACCCCGCTGTGGCCCAAAAGGGACCTCCCACCTCCAGCAAGACCACGCCCTAGCCCAAAAAGGACCTCCCACCTCCAGCACAACCCCGCTGTGGCCCAAAAAGGACCTCCCACCTCCAGCACGACCCCGCCGTATCCCAAAAGGGACCTCCCACCTCCAGCACGACCCTGCTGTGGCCCAAAAGGGACCTCCCACCTCCAGCAAGACCCCGCCGTATCCCAAAAGGGACCTCCCACCTCCAGCACGACCCCGCCATATCCCAAAAGGGACCTCCCACCTCCAGCAAGACCCCGCCGTAGCCCAAAAGGGACCTCCCACCTCCAGCAAGACCCCGCCGTAGCCCAAAAGGGACCTCCCACCTGCAGCATGACCCCGCCGTAGCCCAAAAGGGACCTCCCACCTCCAGCAAGACCCCGCCGTAGCCCAAAAGGGACCTCCCACCTCCAGCAAGACCCCGCCGTAGCCCAAAAGGGACCTCCCACCTCCAGCAAGACCCCGCCATAGCCCAAAAGGGACCTCCCACCTCCAGCAAGACCCCGCCGTAGCCCAAAAGGGACCTCCCACCTCCAGCACGACCCCGCCGTATACCAAAAGGGACCTCCCACCTCCAGCACGACCCCGCCGTATCCCAAAAGGGACCTCCCACCTCCAGCACGACCCCGCCGTATCCCAAAAGGGACCTCCCACCTCCAGCACGACCCTGCTGTGGCCCAATAAGGACCTCCCACCTCCAGCACGACCCCGCTGTGGCCCAAAAGGGACCTCCCACCTCCAGCAAGACCACGCCCTAGCCCAAAAAGGACCTCCCACCTCCAGCACAACCCCGCTGTGGCCCAAAAAGGACCTCCCACCTCCAGCACGACCCCGCCGTATCCCAAAAGGGACCTCCCACCTCCAGCACGACCCTGCTGTGGCCCAAAAGGGACCTCCCACCTCCAGCAAGACCCCGCCGTATCCCAAAAGGGACCTCCCACCTCCAGCAAGACCCCGCCGTAGCCCAAAAGGGACCTCCCACCTGCAGCATGACCCCGCCGTAGCCCAAAAGGGACCTCCCACCTCCAGCAAGACCCCGCCGTAGCCCAAAAGGGACCTCCCACCTCCAGCAAGACCCCGCCGTAGCCCAAAAGGGACCTCCCACCTCCAGCACGACCCCGCCGTATCCCAAAAGGGACCTCCCACCTCCAGCACGACCCCGCCGTATCCCAAAAGGGACCTCCCACCTCCAGCACGACCCTGCTGTGGCCCAAAAAGGACCTCCCACCTCCAGCACGACCCCGCTGTGGCCCAAAAGGGACCTCCCACCTCCAGCAAGACCCCGCCCTAGCCCAAAAAGGACCTCCCACCTCCAGCACGACCCCGCTGTGGCCCAAAAAGGACCTCCCACCTCCAGCACGACCCCGCCGTGGCCCAAAAGGGACCTCCCACCTCCAGCAAGACCCCGCCGTATCCCAAAAGGGACCTCCCACCTCCAGCAAGACCCCGCCCTGGCCCAAAAGGGACCTCCCACCTGCAGCATGACCCCGCCGTAGCCCAAAAGGGACCTCCCACCTCCGGCAAGACCCCGCCCTGGCCCAAAAGGGACCTCCCACCTCCAGCACGACCCCGCCCTGTCCCAAAAGGGACCTCCAGCAAGACCCCGCCGTAGCCCAAAAGGGACCTCCCACCTCCAGCACGACCCTGCCATATCCCAAAAGGGACCTCCCACCTCCAGCAAAACCCCGCCATATCCCAAAAGGGACCTCCCACCTCCAGCAAGACCCGCCCTGTCCCAAAAGGGACCTCCCACCTCCAGAAAGACCCCGCCGTATCCCAAAAGGGACCTCCCACCTCCAGCACGACCCCGCCGTATCCCAAAAGGGACCTCCCACCTCCAGCAAGACCCCGCCGTATCCCAAAAGGGACCTCCCACCTCCAGCAAGACCCCGCCGTGGCCCAAAAGGGACCTCCCACCTCCAGCAAGACCCCGCCCTGTCCCAAACGGGACCTCCCACCACCAGCAAGACCCCGCCCTGTCCCAAAAGGGACCTCCCACCTCCAGCAAGACCCCGCCCTGTCCCAAAAGGGAGCTCCCACCTCCAGCAAGACCCCGCCGTGGCCCAAAAGGGACCTCCCACCTCCAGCAAGACCCCGCCCTGTCCCAAAAGGGACCTCCCACCTCCAGCAAGACCCCGCCGTGGCCCAAAAGGGACCTCCCACCTCCAGCAAGACCCCACTGTGGCCCAAAAGGGACCTCCCACCTCCAGCACGACCCCGCCGTATCCCAAAAGGGACCTCCCACCTCCAGCACGACCCCGCCGTATCCCAAAAGGGACCTCCCACCTCCAGCACGACCCCGCCGTAGCCCAAAAGGGACCTCCCACCTGCAGCATGACCCCGCCGTAGCCCAAAAGGGACCTCCCACCTCCAGCAAGACCCCGCCCTGTCCCAAAAGGGACCTCCCACCACCAGCAAGACCCCGCCCTGTCCCAAAAGGGACCTCCCACCTCCAGCAAGACCCCGCCCTGTCCCAAAAGGGACCTCCCACCTCCAGCAAGACCCCGCCGTGGCCCAAAAGGGACCTCCCACCTCCAGCAAGACCCCGCCCTGTCCCAAAAGGGACCTCCCACCTCCAGCACGACCCCGCCGTATCCCAAAAGGGACCTCCCACCTCCAGCAAGACCCCGCCGTGGCCCAAAAGGGACCTCCCACCTCCAGCAAGACCCCGCCCTGTCCCAAACGGGACCTCCCACCACCAGCAAGACCCCGCCCTGTCCCAAAAGGGACCTCCCACCTCCAGCAAGACCCCGCCCTGTCCCAAAAGGGAGCTCCCACCTCCAGCAAGACCCCGCCGTGGCCCAAAAGGGACCTCCCACCTCCAGCAAGACCCCGCCCTGTCCCAAAAGGGACCTCCCACCTCCAGCAAGACCCCGCCGTGGCCCAAAAGGGACCTCCCACCTCCAGCAAGACCCCACTGTGGCCCAAAAGGGACCTCCCACCTCCAGCACGACCCCGCCGTATCCCAAAAGGGACCTCCCACCTCCAGCACGACCCCGCCGTATCCCAAAAGGGACCTCCCACCTGCAGCATGACCCCGCCGTAGCCCAAAAGGGACCTCCCACCTCCAGCAAGACCCCGCCCTGTCCCAAAAGGGACCTCCCACCACCAGCAAGACCCCGCCCTGTCCCAAAAGGGACCTCCCACCTCCAGCAAGACCCCGCCCTGTCCCAAAAGGGACCTCCCACCTCCAGCAAGACCCCGCCGTGGCCCAAAAGGGACCTCCCACCTCCAGCAAGACCCCGCCCTGTCCCAAAAGGGACCTCCCACCTCCAGCACGACCCCGCCGTATCCCAAAAGGGACCTCCCACCTCCAGCAAGACCCCGCCGTGGCCCAAAAGGGACCTCCCACCTCCAGCAAGACCCCGCCCTGTCCCAAAAGGGACCTCCCACCTCCAGAAAGACCCCGCCGTATCCCAAAAGGGACCTCCCACCTCCAGCACGACCCCGCCGTATCCCAAAAGGGACCTCCCACCTCCAGCAAGACCCCGCCGTATCCCAAAAGGGACCTCCCACCTCCAGCAAGACCCCGCCGTGGCCCAAAAGGGACCTCCCACCTCCAGCAAGACCCCGCCCTGTCCCAAAAGGGACCTCCCACCACCAGCAAGACCCCGCCCTGTCCCAAAAGGGACCTCCCACCTCCAGCAAGACCCCGCCCTGTCCCAAAAGGGACCTCCCACCTCCAGCAAGACCCCGCCGTGGCCCAAAAGGGACCTCCCACCTCCAGCAAGACCCCGCCCTGTCCCAAAAGGGACCTCCCACCTCCAGCAAGACCCCGCCGTATCCCAAAAGGGACCTCCCACCTCCAGCAAGACCCCGCCGTATCCCAAAAGGGACCTCCCACCTCCAGCAAGACCCCGCCGTATCCCAAAAGGGACCTCCCACCTCCAGCAAGACCCCGCCGTATCCCAAAAGGGACCTCCCACCTCCAGCAAGACCCCGCCGTATCCCAAAAGGGACCTCCCACCTCCAGCAAGACCCCGCCGTATCCCAAAAGGGACCTCCCACCTCCAGCAAGACCCCGCCGTATCCCAAAAGGGACCTCCCACCTCCAGCAAGACCCCGCCGTATCCCAAAAGGGACCTCCCACCTCCAGCAAGACTCCGTCGTGGCCAAAAAGGGACCTCCCACCTCCAGCAAGACCCCGCCGTATCCCAAAAGGGACCTCCCACCTGCAGCAAGACCCCGCCGTATCCCAAAAGGGACCTCCCACCTCCAGCAAGACCCCGCCGTATCCCAAAAGGGACCTCCCACCTCCAGCAAGACCCCGCCGTATCCCAAAAGGGACCTCCCACCTCCAGCAAGACCCCGCCGTATCCCAAAAGGGACCTCCCACCTCCAGCAAGACCCCGCCGTATCCCAAAAGGGACCTCCCACCTCCAGCAAGACCCCACTGTGGCCCAAAAGGGACCTCCCACCTCCAGCAAGACTCCGTCGTGGCCAAAAAGGGACCTCCCACCTCCAGCAAGACCCCGCCGTATCCCAAAAGGGACCTCCCACCTCCAGCAAGACCCCGCCGTATCCCAAAAGGGACCTCCCACCTCCAGCAAGACCCCGCCGTATCCCAAAAGGGACCTCCCACCTCCAGCAAGACCCCGCCGAATCCCAAAAGGGACCTCCCACCTCCAGCAAGACCCCACTGTGGCCCTTTAAAAGAGAAAATCCTTGGAAAACACCCGGAATTACAAGCGAAAGAAAAACAATGAGCAGGAAATGGCCAATTAGCGATTGTAAAACCATATAAACCATGGTAAACCACCCGAGAGCCCGATAGCGCCAGGACAAGCCACGCCCCCGCCACAGCACATGCCCCGCAATGCTACACCATCGGGTAAGTACTTCCTGTGAGCCCCACACCATGGGGTAAGTACTTCCTGTGAGCCCCACACCATGGGGTAAGTACTTCCTGTGAGCCCCACACCATGGGGTAAGTACTTCCTGTGAGCCCCACACCATGGGGTAAGTACTTCCTGTGAGCCCCACACCATGGGGTAAGTACTTCCTGTGAGCCCCACACCATGGGGTAAGTACTTCCTGTGAGCCCCACACCATGGGGTAAGCACTTCCTGTGAGCCCAACACCATCGGGTAGATACTTCCTGTGAGCCCCACACCATGGGGTAAGTACTTCCTGTGAGCCCCACACCATGGGGTACTTCCTGTGAGCCCCACACCATCGGGTAAGTACTTCCTGTGAGCCCCACACCATCGGGTAAGTACTTCCTGTGAGCCCCACACCATCAGGTAAGTACTTCCTGTGAGCCCCACACCATGGGGTAAGCACTTCCTGTGAGCCCCACACCATGGGGTAAGTACTTCCTGTGAGCCCCACACCATGGGGTAAGTACTTCCTGTGAGCCCCACACCATGGGGTAAGTACTTCCTGTGAGCCCCACACCATGGGGTAAGTACTTCCTGTGAGCCCCACACCATGGGGTAAGTACTTCCAGTGAGCCCCACACCATGGGGTAAGTACTTCCTGTGAGCCCCACACCATGGGGTAAGTATTTCCTGTGAGCCCCACACCATCGGGTAAGTACTTCCTGTGAGCCCCACACCATCAGGTAAGTACTTCCTGTGAGCCCCACACCATGGGGTAAGTACTTCCTGTGAGTCCCACACCATCAGGTAAGTACTTCCTGTGAGCCCCACACCATCAGGTAAGTACTTCCTGTGAGCCCCACACCATGGGGTAAGTACTTCCTGTGAGCCCCACACCATGGGGTAAGTACTTCCTGTGAGTCCCACACCATCAGGTAAGTACTTCCTGTGAGCCCCACACCATCAGGTAAGTACTTCCTGTGAGCCCCACACCATCAGGTAAGTACTTCCTGTGAGCCCCACACCATGGGGTAAGTACTTCCTGTGAGCCCCACACCATGGGGTAAGTACTTCCTGTGAGTCCCACACCATGGGGTAAGTACTTCCTGTGACCCCCACACCATGGGGTAAGTACTTCCTGTGAGCCCCACACCATGGGGTAAGTACTTCCTGTGACCCCCACACCATGGGGTAAGTACTTCCTGTGACCCCCACACCATGGGGTAAGTACTTCCTGTGACCCCCACACCATGGGGTAAGTACTTCCTGTGAGTCCCACACCATGGGGTAAGTACTTCCTGTGAGCCCCACACCATGGGGTAAGTACTTCCTGTGAGTCCCACACCATGGGGTAAGTACTTCCTGTGAGCCCCACACCATGGGGTAAGTACTTCCTGTGAGCCCCACACCATCGATGATCAGAGCAGCATTGGAATGTTAGTGGTGAGGAAGGGGCGGAGCCGGGAGGATGTCACATGACACCATCGATGATCAGGGCAGCACTGGAAGGTTAGTGGTGAGGAAGGGGAGGAGCCGGGAGGATGTCACATGACACCATCGATGATCAGGGCAGCAATGGAAGGTTAGTGGTGAGGAAGGGGCGGAGCCGGGAGGATGTCACATGACACCATCGATGATCAGGGCAGCATTGGAATGTTAGTGGTGAGGAAGGGGAGGAGCCGGAAGGATGTCACATGACACCACCAATGATAAGGGCAGCAATGGAAGGTTAGTGGTGAGGAAGGGGCGGAGCTGGGAGGATGTCACATGACGCCATCGATGATCAGGGCAGCACTGGAAGGTTAGTGGTGAGGAAGGGGAGGAGCCGGGAGGATGTCACATGACACCACTGATGATCAGGGCAGCACTGGAAGGTTAGTGGTGAGGAAGGGGGCGGAGCCGGGAGGATGTCACATGACACCATCGATGATCAGGGCAGCACTGGAAGGTTAGTGGTGAGGAAGGGGGCGGAGCCGGGAGGATGTCACATGACACCATCGATGATCTGGGCAGCACTGGAAGGTTAGTGGTGAGGAAGGGGAGGAGCCGGGAGGATGTCACATGACACCATCGATGATCAGGGCAGCACTGGAAGGTTAGTGGTGACGAAGGGGCGGAGCCGGAAGGATGTCACATGACACCATCGATGATCAGAGCAGCATTGGAATGTTAGTGGTGAGGAAGGGGAGGAGCCGGGAGGATGTCACATGACACCACCGATGATCAGGGCAGCATTGGAAGGTTAGTGGTGAGGAAGGGGAGGAGCCGGGAGGATGTCACATGACACCACCGATGATCAGGGCAGCATTGGAAGGTTAGTGGTGAGGAAGGGGAGGAGCCGGGAGGATGTCACATGACACCACTGATGATCAGGGCAGCACTGGAAGGTTAGTGGTGAGGAAGGGGCGGAGCTGGGAGGATGTCACATGACACCACTGATGATCAGGGCAGCATTGGAAGGTTAGTAGTGAGGAAGGGGAGGAGCCGGGAGGATGTCACATGACACCATCGATGATCAGGGCAGCAATGGAAGGTTAGTGGTGAGGAAGGGGAGGAGCTGGGAGGATGTCACATGACACCACCGATGATCAGGGCAGCACTGGAAGGTTAGTAGTGAGGAAGGGGAGGAGCCGGAAGGATGTCACATGACACCACCGATGATCAGGGCAGCACTGGAAGGTTAGTAGTGAGGAAGGGGAGGAGCCGGGAGGATGTCACATGACACCATCGATGATCAGGGCAGCAATGGAAGGTTAGTGGTGAGGAAGGGGAGGAGCCGGGAGGATGTCACATGACACCATCGATGATCAGGGCAGCACTGGAAGGTTAGTGGTGAGGAAGGGGCGGATGTCACATGACACCACTGATGATGTAACATGACCTCATACTCCGCAGAGGACTTACCTTCCGCTTCGGCGCTGGGGGAGGGGCTGCGGTCGCTGCTCTCGGCCGATTCTTCGGGGTCGGAAGCAGAGCCGTCTCTTTCTGATTGGTTGGATTCCAGGGCCAGTTGGTCTTCAGTCTCCTCCATGTCACCAAGGGAACCTGAAACGGAGCAAACAGGAAATGAGTCGGGTCTCCCCCAAAATCCCACCTTCAGTCACTTAGTGCCCTCACCGGAAAATTGCCTTCTTGCCATTCTATAGGGGATGCATATTACAATATATGTGAGTCATAAAAGATAAGTAAGGAATATATGTAATAAAAATGAATAATTTTAAGAAATAAATTATGATATATATAATATATATATTATAATATATGTGAGTAGTATAAGTAGTGCGAGAATTTAATACTAGATAATACTAGAATATAATTTATGTAAGTAATAAAATATACGGTAAGTAAGGAATTTATGTAGATAATAAAAATGAATAGGCATAAGAAATAAAATATACTATATGGAAGTAGTGTAACATAATTTATGGCAGTAATAATATATGTTATATTTTAATAATTAGATAAATAACATACTATATACATATAAATTAATATAAGTATTATATATTATATTTTATTAATCAGATTTACTAAGTTACTTACATTTTTATTATAAAAGACAGATATTCTATTGTATTACTTATACATAGTATGTTGCTTATATATTTTTTAATGTATTTATACTACATACTTAACGGGGAGGGCAAAAGTGTGTCTAAAGTAGAATAATACCCAATAGTATATTATGTATTATATATATATATATATATCATTTTGTTTTATTAATATGCTGCATCTTATTGTGACTTAAAAAGAATGTAAAAATTTGCACTGCCTGTATTTTATATTATATATAGGACTTAGCGCTGGTTCTGATGATATTTTATGATCTCGGACCCTCTTTTGCGCAGTTTTTTTCCGAAGCAATGGCGAGCGCGTTGCCATTTTGCCCCCGGATGGCGGTGTGAAGGATTCTGGGAGCAGATAGCGGCGGCGGCAGACCTCAGAGGCTCGGCGACTCGGGGCAATGTATATAGAACAAAGGCCTTATAATCTAATACACGTCGCGCAACAATGAGCGTGGAGAAAGGAAGCGGCAGAGGGGGCGCGGGCGATTTTTTTGTTAATTCCGCTAATTTCACTGGCAGCGCAATTAAAGCCGCCGCTGATAATGCTCAGAAACAATCAGCGGCTGACGAATCGCGCTCCTCCGCCGCCGTGTAAATGGGACATCGTTACGCTAATTCCTTTGTTCACGCCTGCACGGCTTCTGGGTGTCTGATAATGGGGGACATGGTCACATGGTCTCCGGGAAAGCAGAAGAGGGACGCTGGGAAATCTGGTCAGGGACGGCCAGTCAAAAGTATCCTCTGCGAATTGGAATTGTTTGGGGTGTCGGGATACAATCATGTGAGAGGTGAAATAAATCACCCAGCCTGATGGAAAATATCCGGGATAGTGTACCAGAGCTGGATCTTGCTTAGCGAGTGGGAGGAGCCATGCAAATAATCTCTGAATGCCTCTTTGCCATCACAAGGGCTCAGAACCTCTGAGCGTGTGAGGCTCGGATATGGCTTTACACAGCCATTGTCTCACACTGTCTGGGCCTTCATTGGCCATAACTTCATGGCTATATAGCAGGAGAGGTGGTGGCCCAGCGGGAGGGGTAGCGCATGCTGGGGAAGGCGGTGGAGGTGGCTGTCCCGGATGTAGTGGCCACCTAAGGGAGAGAGGTGGTGGCACAGTGGGAGAGGTGGTGGCACGGTGGGAGAGGTGGTGGCACGGTGGGAGGGGTAGCGCATGCTGGGGAAGGCGGTGGAGGTGGCTGTCCCGGATGTAGTGGCCACCTAAGGGAGAGAGGTGGTGGCACAGTGGGAGAGGTGTCACATCCTGGGGAAGTTGGTGGAGGTAGCCATCATGGATATAGTGGTGGCCCAGTGGGAGAGCTGGCACATCCTAGTAAGGTGGTGGAGGTGGCTGACACGGATGTAGTGGTAGCCCAACGGGAGAGGTGGTGGCCCAATGGGAGAGGTGGCACATCCTGGGGAAGGTGGTGGAGGTGGCTGACACGGATGTAGTGGTGGCACAGCGGGAGAGGTGGCACATCCTGGGGAAGGTGGTGGAGGTGGCTGACACGGATGTAGTGGTAGCCCAGCGGGAGAGGTGGTGGCCCAGTGGGAGAGGTGGCACATCCTGGGGAAGTTGGTGGAGGTAGCCATCATGGATATAGTGGTGGCCCAGTGGGAGAGCTGGCACATCCTAGTAAGGTGGTGGAGGTGGCTGACACGGATGTAGTGGTAGCCCAACGGGAGAGGTGGTGGCCCAATGGGAGAGGTGGCACATCCTGGGGAAGGTGGTGGAGGTGGCTGACACGGATGTAGTGGTGGCACAGCGGGAGAGGTGGCACATCCTGGGGAAGGTGGTGGAGGTGGCTGACACGGATGTAGTGGTAGCCCAGCGGGAGAGGTGGTGGCCCAATGGGAGAGGTGGCACATCCTGGGGAAGGTGGTGGAGGTGGCTGACACGGCTGTAGTGGTAGCCCAGCGGGAGAGGTGGTGGCCCAGTGGGAGAGCTGGCACATCCTAGTAAGGTGGTGGAGGTGGCTGTCACGGATGTAGTGGTAGCCCAGCGGGAGAGGTGGTGGCCCAATGGGAGAGGTGGCACATCCTAGTAAGGTGGTGGAGGTGGCTGTCACGGATGTAGTGGTAGCCCAGCGGGAGAGGTGGTGGCCCAGTGGGAGAGCTGGCACATCCTAGTAAGGTGGTGGAGGTGGCTGACACGGCTGTAGTGGTAGCCCAGCGGGAGAGGTGGTGGCCCAGTGGGAGAGGTGGCACATCCTGGGGAAGGTGGTGGAGGTGGCTGACACGGATGTAGTGGTGGCACAGTGGGAGAGGTGGTGGCACATCCTGGGGAAGGTGGTGGAGGTGGCTGTCACGGATGTAGTGGTGGCACAGTGGGAGAGGTGGTGGCCCAGCGGGAGAGGTGGCACATCCTGGCCCAGAAGAGGAGGATGTGGTCCAGGGAAGCTGGTTACCATGACAACCTTGCAGGTAAGGAAGATGCAGGTGGTTTCAGCCATCAGTCCGGATGATCAATCAGGGTGAGCAGTGCCGGATTGAAGAAGGGGGCTTGTTGCCATGGGTAACCTCTTGTTACCAATGGCAACGATTGATCTACACTTACAGAGGGGCCTCCATGCCCCACACTCGCACGGGATGCCCCGGGCAATCGGACGGGTTAATTCGCTTTAGACGGGTAGCAATAATTTCACACCCCGGCCTGGATTTTGCCACGGGACGAGCTCGAGCGAAAACTGCCCCGGCAGGCTAATGAAAGCGCCCCCGCCGAAGGAACAAAAGAGCTTTTCAGCCAACTTTCAATTCTGCGCCTGATAAGGATCTGAGATCAAACGGCGGCCGCTCAGCCCGACATCAATGCGACGGATATAGAACTTCTGGCAGACGGCGAAAAAGAAAAAAAAAAGTGATGTGTGACCCAAATTTCATCATGTCCTCAATCGCGTAGTCCTCTGCCGCACATCACCGCCCCCCGGAGCCGACAATCTAAACAGAACGGCCATCCTAATAATGGTTCATAGGATCAAACATAAGACCCAACAGAGGATTGGGTGACCATCACCCGCCCCACTTAAAGGACACGCCCACTCTATACAGAGGGTCACTGTAAGGAATTAAACAGCGGCTCTGAATGAAGGCTGAGCCTATGAACACTATAACTTGTAGCTACCACCGGCCGCCAGTAGGGGGTGTGACAGCATTTATTCGCTATCTGCCCTAGGCACATAATGGGGTAATGGCGCTTTATACCCAGGGGCCGGCAGCAGTGAGATCGCCCTGTATATGGCCGCCCTAGGCACATAATGGGGTATATGGCGCTTTATTCCCCGGGGCCGGCAGCAGTGAGATCGCCCTGTACATGGCCGCCCTAGGCACATAATGGGGTAATGGTGCTTTATACCCAGGGGCCGGCAGCAGTGAGATCGCCCTGTATATGGCCGCCCTAGGCACATAATGGGGTAATGGCGCTTTATACCCTGGGGCCGGCAGCCGTGAGATCACCCTGTATATGGCCGCCCTAGGCACATAATGGGGTAATGGCGCTTTATTACCCGGGGCCGGCAGCAGTGAGATCACCCTGTATATGGCCGCCCTAGGCACATAATGGGGTAATGGTGCTTTATACCCAGGGGCCGGCAGCAGTGAGGTCGCCCTGTACATGGCCGCCCTAGGCACATAATGGGGTAATGGCGCTTTATACCCCGGGGGCCGGCAGCAGTGAGATCGCCCTGTACATGGCCGCCCTAGGCACATAATGGGGTAATGGCGCTTTATTCCCTGGGGCCGGCAGCAATGAGATCGCCCTGTACATGGCCGCCCTAGGCACATAATGGGGTAATGGTGCTTTATACCCAGGGGCCGGCAGCAGTGAGATCGCCCTGTACATGGCCGCCCTAGGCACATAATGGGGTATATGGCGCTTTATACCCAGGGGCCGGCAGCAGTGAGATCGCCCTGTACATGGCCGCCCTAGGCACATAATGGGGTAATGGTGCTTTATACCCAGGGGCCGGCAGCAGTGAGGTCGCCCTGTACATGGCCGCCCTAGGCACATAATGGGGTAATGGCGCTTTATACCCCGGGGGCCGGCAGCAGTGAGATCGCCCTGTACATGGCCGCCCTAGGCACATAATGGGGTAATGGCGCTTTATACCCCGGGGGCCGGCAGCAGTGAGATCGCCCTGTACATGGCCGCCCTAGGCACATAATGGGGTAATGGCGCTTTATTCCCCGGGGCCGGCAGCAGGGAGATCGCCCTGTATATGGCCGCCCTAAGCACATAATGGGGTAATGGTGCTTTATTCCCTGGGGCCGGCAGCAGTGAGATTGCCCTGTACATGGCCGCCCTAGGCACATAATGGGGTAATGGCGCTTTATACACCGGCCCGGCAGCCGTGAGATCACCCTGTATATGGCCGCCCTAGGCACATAATGGGGTAATGGCGCTTTATTCCCAGGGGCCGGCAGCAATGAGATCGCCCTGTACATGGCCGCCCTAGGCACATAATGGGGTAATGGCGCTTTATTCCCAGGGGCCGGCAGCAATGAGATCGCCCTGTACATGGCCGCCCTAGGCACATAATGGGGTATATGGCGCTTTATACCCAGGGGCCGGCAGCAGGGAGATCGCCCTGTACATGGCCGCCCTAGGCACATAATGGGGTAATGGCGCTTTATACCCAGGGGCCGGCAGCAGTGAGATCACCCTGTATATGGCCGCCCTAGGCACATAATGGGGTAATGGCGCTTTATACCCAGGGGCAGGCAGCAGTGAGATCGCCCTGTACATGGCCGCCCTAGGCACATAATGGGGTAATGGCGCTTTATACCCAGGGGCCGGCAGCAGTGAGGTCGCCCTGTACATGGCCGCCCTAGGCACATAATGGGGTAATGGTGCTTTATTCCCAGGGGGCCGGCAGCAGGGAGATCGCCCTGTACATGGCCGCCCTAGGCACATAATGGGGTAATGGCGCTTTATACCCAGGGGCCGGCAGCAATGAGATCGCCCTGTACATGGCCGCCCTAGGCACATAATGGGGTATATGGCGCTTTATACCCAGGGGCCGGCAGCAGTGAGATCACCCTGTATATGGCCGCCCTAGGCACATAATGGGGTAATGGCGCTTTATACCCAGGGGGCCGGCAGCAATGAGATCGCCCTGTACATGGCCGCCCTAGGCACATAATGGGGTAATGGCGCTTTATACCCAGGGGGCCGGCAGCAATGAGATCGCCCTGTACATGGCCGCCCTAGGCACATAATGGGGTATATGGCGCTTTATACCCAGGGGCCGGCAGCAGTGAGATCACCCTGTATATGGCCGCCCTAGGCACATAATGGGGTAATGGCGCTTTATTCCCCGGGGCCGGCAGCAGTGAGGTCGCCCTGTACATGGCCGCCCTAGGCACATAATGGGGTATATGGCGCTTTATACCCAGGGGCCGGCAGCAGTGAGATCGCCCTGTATATGGCCGCCCTAGGCACATAATGGGGTAATGGCGCTTTATACCCGGGGGCCGGCAGCAGTGAGATCGCCCTGTACATGGCCGCCCTAGGCACATAATGGGGTAATGGCGCATTATACCCTGGGGCCGGCAGCAGTGAGATCGCCCTGTACATGGCCGCCCTAGGCACATAATGGGGTAATGGCGCTTTATACCCCGGGGGCCGGCAGCAGTGAGATCGCCCTGTACATGGCCGCCCTAGGCACATAATGGGGTAATGGCGCTTTATACCCAGGGGCCGGCAGCAGTGAGATCGCCCTGTATATGGCCACCCTAGGCACATAATGGGGTAATGGCGCTTTATACCCCGGGGGCCGGCAGCAGTGAGGTCGCCCTGTACATGGCCGCCCTAGGCACATAATGGGGTAATGGCGCTTTATACCCAGGGGCCGGCAGCAATGAGATCGCCCTGTACATGGCCGCCCTAGGCACATAATGGGGTAATGGCGCTTTATTCCCCGGGGCCAGCAGCAGTGAGATCGCCCTGTACATGGCCGCCCTAGGCACATAATGGGGTAATGGCGCTTTATACCCCGGGGCCGGCAGCCGTGAGATCACCCTGTATATGGCCGCCCTAGGCACATAATGGGGTAATGGCGCTTTATACCCAGGGGCCGGCAGCAATGAGATCGCCCTGTACATGGCCGCCCTAGGCACATAATGGGGTATATGGCGCTTTATACCCAGGGGCCGGCAGCAGTGAGATCGCCCTGTATATGGCCGCCCTAGGCACATAATGGGGTAATGGTGCTTTATTCCCAGGGGCCGGCAGCAGTGAGATCGCCCTGTACATGGCCGCCCTAGGCACATAATGGGGTAATGGCGCTTTATACCCAGGGGCCGGCAGCAGTGAGGTCGCCCTGTACATGGCCGCCCTAGGCACATAATGGGGTAATGGCGCTTTATACCCGGGGCCGGCAGCAGGGAGATCGCCCTGTACATGGCCGCCCTAGGCACATAATGGGGTAATGGCGCTTTATTCCCAGGGGCCGGCAGCAGTGAGATCGCCCTGTACATGGCCGCCCTAGGCACATAATGGGGTATATGGCGCTTTATACCCAGGGGCCGGCAGCAGTGAGGTCGCCCTGTACATGGCCGCCCTAGGCACATAATGGGGTAATGGCGCTTTATACCCAGGGGCCGGCAGCAGTGAGGTCGCCCTGTACATGGCCGCCCTAGGCACATAATGGGGTAATGGCGCTTTATTCCCTGGGGCCGGCAGCCGTGAGATCGCCCTGTACATGGCCGCCCTAGGCACATAATGGGGTAATGGCGCTTTATTCCCCGGGGCCGGCAGCAGTGAGATCACCCTGTATATGGCCGCCCTAGGCACATAATGGGGTAATGGCGCTTTATTCCCTGGGGCCGGCAGCCGTGAGATCGCCCTGTACATGGCCGCCCTAGGCACATAATGGGGTAATGGCGCTTTATTCCCCGGGGCCGGCAGCAGTGAGATCACCCTGTATATGGCCGCCCTAGGCACATAATGGGGTAATGGCGCTTTATTCCCTGGGGCCGGCAGCAGGGAGATCACCCTGTACATGGCCGCCCTAGGCACATAATGGGGTAATGGCACTTTATTACCCGGGGCCGGCAGCAGTGAGGTCGCCCTGTATATGGCCGCCCTAGGCACATAATGGGGTAATGGCGCTTTATTCCCTGGGGCCGGCAGCAGGGAGATCACCCTGTACATGGCCGCCCTAGGCACATAATGGGGTAATGGCACTTTATTACCCGGGGCCGGCAGCAGTGAGGTCGCCCTGTATATGGCCGCCCTAGGCACATAATGGGGTAATGGCGCTTTATTCCCCGGGGCCGGCAGCAGGGAGATCACCCTGTACATGGCCGCCCTAGGCACATAATGGGGTAATGGCACTTTATTACCCGGGGCCGGCAGCAGTGAGGTCGCCCTGTATATGGCCGCCCTAGGCATATAATGGGGTAATGGCGCTTTATACCCCGGGGCCGGCAGCAGTGAGATCACCCTGTATATGGCCGCCCTAGGCACATAATGGGGTAATGGTGCTTTATACCCAGGGGCCGGCAGCCGTGAGATCACCCTGTATATGGCCGCCCTAGGCACATAATGGGGTAATGGCGCTTTATACCCAGGGGCCCGGCAGCAGTGAGATCGCCCTGTATATGGCCGCCCTAGGCATATAATGGGGTAATGGCGCTTTATTCCCCGGGGCCGGCAGCAGTGAGATCACCCTGTATATGGCCGCCCTAGGCACATAATGGGGTAATGGCGCTTTATTCCCTGGGGCCGGCAGCAGGGAGATCACCCTGTATATGGCCGCCCTAGGCACATAATGGGGGAGCAGCTCGCTGGATCTCATAGCGTAACAATAATGGGAGGCAATTTCTCTTAACGGTTTTAGCGGCGCTGCGCAGGATGGGGATTTGGGCGAGATCCCTCCCCCCCCCCACACCTCGCATCTCGCCGGCCAGACGAGTAATTCCGCTCTCTAAACCATGAAAAAGACGGTTGATGGAATTCCGCTATCAGCGCCGAAGCAATATGCAAAATATCTCGCGGCAAATCAAATGGCTATTATGTTCTCATTCCCATCGCCGCGCATTTGCCTAATGAAGGAGAGACGGATCGGGCCAGCGGAGGACGCCTGCAGGAAGTGATAAGTGGCCGCTATCCCCCCAATACCGAGCCTGCCCCCCCTCCCCTCTCCCCCGGCCTTGGTGCTGTGCTTCGCTTGGCACGTCGCCCACGCCGCTTGACACGCTGGCGGCCATGTTGGTAAATTTCTCCGGCCTTCTTCTGTTTATTGTGTTTTATACAATTGTATTATTTTCAGTTACAGGATTAAAATTTTTGATTTTATTTTGAGTTTTTATTTGTTGTATGGAAACGTAACGTTCCAAATATAAATAAAGCCCAGCAAATTTCCACTTACTGCAATCTGTTGCTATCGGCAACCGGACACCAAGGAGCGAGCGGCGAGGCCTGCGCACACAGAACACTATGGCCGATGCTGAGGTCAGGGAGCTCTCTGTGTGCACAGGCCTCACTGCTCTCTTCTTGGTGTACGGTTGCCGATAGCAACAGATAGCAGACATAGAAACTCCTGCAATAAAACACACATTTCCTAACCCAAGGAAAAAAAAAAAAAATCCTAAACCCCTCGGTACCTAGAAGACGCCCTTTTGTAACACAATAATATAAACTTAAAAAAAATTCCACGGGAAAGCGGAGCGACCCTTTAAATTGCTAGGAGGGTCATTGGAGCAGATAATGGGTTGGATCCACGGTCCAGAGGACAAAAGGATTCCGCGGGATTGTCTGAGCGCTTCCTTCCAATTAGAGTCCGCATGAAGTTTCTTTCAGCGGTGAAATAATAATCCGCGCCTCAGCCGCTTCCTCCATTATCCGGCAAATTAAAAAAAAAAAAAAAAAAAAAAAAAAAAAAGAAGTAGTTTAAAGAGAAAGAATTCCAGGCTGGCGAGTGATAGAGCGTCCGTATCAGGGGCCAGGCACGCCGAGCGCAGATAAGGGCGCGCCGATAACGCACATCGCAACTTTCCCACCGGCCCCGGGAGCGAGGAGAGCGGCCCATCCACCCACCCACCGGCCTCCTGCACCCCCATACATGGCCCCAGGAGCTCATCCACCCACCAGCCTCCTGCACCCAGATACATGGCCCCAGGAGCTCATCCACCCACCGGCCTCCTGCACCCCCATACATGGCCCCAGGAGCTCATCCACCCACCAGCCTCCTGCACCCCCATACATGGCCCCAGGAACTCATCCACCCACCGGCCTCCTGCACCCAGATACATGGCCCCAGGAGCTCATCCACCCACCGGCCTCCTGCACCCCCATACATGGCCCCAGGAGCTCATCCACCCACCGGCCTCCTGCACCCAGATACATGGCCCCAGGAGCTCATCCACCCACCGGCCTCCTGCACCCCCATACATGGCCCCAGGAGCTCATCCACCCACCAGCCTCCTGCACCCCCATACATGGCCCCAGGAACTCATCCACCCACCGGCCTCCTGCACCCAGATACATGGCCCCAGGAACTCATCCACCCACCGGCCTCCTGCACCCAGATACATGGCCCCAGGAGCTTATCCACCCACCAGCCTCCTGCACCCAGATACATGGCCCCAGGAGCTTATCCACCCACCAGCCTCCTGCACCCAGATACATGGCCCCAGGAGCTCATCCACCCACCAGCCTCCTGCACCCAGATACATGGCCCCAGGAGCTCATCCACCCACCAGCCTCCTGCACCCAGATACATGGCCCCAGGAGCTCATCCACCCACCGGCCTCCTGCACCCCCATACATGGCCCCAGGAGCTCATCCACCCACCAGCCTCCTGCACCCAGATACATGGCCCAAGAGCTCATCCACCCACCAGCCTCCTGCACCCCCATACATGGCCCCAGGAGCTCATCCACCCACCGGCCTCCTGCACCCCCATACATGGCCCCAGGAGCTCATCCACCCACCAGCCTCCTGCACCCAGATACATGGCCCAGGAGCTCATCCACCCACCAGCCTCCTGCACCCCCATACATGGCCCCAGGAGCTCATCCACCCACCAGCCTCCTGCACCCAGATACATGGCCCCAGGAGCTCATCCACCCACCAGCCTCCTGCACCCCCATACATGGCCCCAGGAGCTCATCCACCCACCAGCCTCCTGCACCCAGATACATGGCCCCAGGAGCTCATCCACCCACCAGCCTCCTGCACCCAGATACATGGCCCCAGGAGCTCATCCACCCACCGGCCTCCTGCACCCAGATACATGGCCCCAGGAGCTCATCCACCCACCAGCCTCCTGCACCCAGATACATGGCCCCAGGAGCTCATCCACCCACCAGCCTCCTGCACCCAGATACATGGCCCCAGGAGCTCATCCACCCACCAGCCTCCTGCACCCAGATACATGGCCCCAGGAGCTCATCCACCCACCGGCCTCCTGCACCCAGATACATGGCCCCAGGAGCTCATCCACCCACCAGCCTCCTGCACCCAGATACATGGCCCCAGGAGCTCATCCACCCACCAGCCTCCTGCACCCAGATACATGGCCCCAGGAGCTCATCCACCCACCGGCCTTCTGCACCCAGATACATGGCCCCAGGAGCTCATCCACCCACCGGCCTCCTGCACCCCCATACATGGCCCCAGGAGCTCATCCACCCACCGGCCTCCTGCACCCCCATACATGGCCCCAGGAGCTCATCCACCCACCGGCCTCCTGCACCCAGATACATGGCCCCAGGAGCTCATCCACCCACCGGCCTCCTGCACCCCCATACATGGCCCCAGGAGCTCATCCACCCACCGGCCTCCTGCACCCCCATACATGGCCCCAGGAGCTCGTCCACCCACCAGCCTCCTGCACCGCCATACATGGCCCCAGGAGCTCATCCACCCAACAGGCCCCTGCACCCAGATACATGGCCCCAGGAGCTCATCCACCCACCGGCCTCCTGCACCCAGATACATGGCCCCAGGAGCTCATCCACCCACCGGCCTCCTGCACCCAGATACATGGCCCCAGGGGCTCATCCACCCACCGGCCTCCTGCACCCAGATACATGGCCCCAGGGGCTCATCCACCCACCGGCCTCCTGCACCCCCATACATGGCCCCAGGAGCTCATCCACCCACCGGCCTCCTGCACCCCCATACATGGCCCCAGGAGCTCATCCACCCACCAGCCTCCTGCACCCAGATACATGGCCCCAGGAGCTCATCCACCCACCAGCCTCCTGCACCCAGATACATGGCCCCAGGAGCTCATCCACCCACCAGCCTCCTGCACCCAGATACATGGCCCCAGGAGCTCATCCACCCACCGGCCTCCTGCACCCCCATACATGGCCCCAGGAGCTCATCCACCCACCGGCCTCCTGCACCCAGATACATGGCCCCAGGAGCTCATCCACCCACCAGCCTCCTGCACCCCCATACATGGCCCCAGGAGCTCATCCACCCACCGGCCTCCTGCACCCAGATACATGGCCCCAGGAGCTCATCCACCCACCGGCCTCCTGCACCCAGATACATGGCCCCAGGAGCTCATCCACCCACCGGCCTCCTGCACCCAGATACATGGCCCCAGGAGCTCATCCACCCACCGGCCTCCTGCACCCAGATACATGGCCCCAGGAGCTCATCCACCCACCGGCCTCCTGCACCCCCATACATGGCCCCAGGAGCACATCCACCCACCGGCCTCCTGCACCCAGATACATGGCCCCAGGAGCTCATCCACCCACCGGCCTCCTGCACCCAGATACATGGCCCCAGGAGCTCATCCACCCACCAGCCTCCTGCACCCAGATACATGGCCCCAGGAGCTCATCCACCCACCGGCCTCCTGCACCCAGATACATGGCCCCAGGAGCTCATCCACCCACCAGCCTCCTGCACCCAGATACATGGCCCCAGGAGCTCATCCACCCACCGGCCTCCTGCACCCAGATACATGGCCCCAGGAGCTCATCCACCCACCGGCCTCCTGCACCCAGATACATGGCCCCAGGAGCTCATCCACCCACCGGCCTCCTGCACCCAGATACATGGCCCCAGGAGCTCATCCACCCACCAGCCTCCTGCACCCAGATACATGGCCCCAGGAGCTCATCCAGTCACCGGCCTTCTGCACCCAGATACATGGCCCCAGGAGCTCATCCACCCACCAGTCTCCTGCACCCCCATACATGGCCCCAGGAGCTCATCCACCCACCAGCCTCCTGCACCCAGATACATGGCCCCAGGAGCTCATCCAGTCACCGGCCTCCTGCACCCAGATACATGGCCCCAGGAGCTCATCCAGTCACCGGCCTCCTGCACCCCCATACATGGCCCCAGGAGTTCATCCACCCACCAGTCTCCTGCACCCAGATACATGGCCCCAGGAGCTCATCCACCCACCGGCCTCCTGCACCCCCATACATGGCCCCAGGAGCTCATCCACCCACCAGCCTCCTGCACCCCCATACATGGCCCCAGGAGCTCATCCACCCACCGGCCTCCTGCACCCCCATACATGGCCCCAGGAGCAGGGAGAGCGGCCCATCCACTTACCGGCCTCCTGCACTCTCATCTCATCCCTGGGGCTGTGAGACCCAGAGAGAGGAGCCGTGGGATGAAGGAGGGGCCGCCAGCGCAGCCAGATAGACAGCAGTTCGGGGCCCTGCGGGCTGTGACCCCAATCCATCTTCCTGTAGCCGGCCAGATGCTTCCCATCAGCTGCCTGTGATATTTAGCAATCATTCCACAATTAAGGATCGGGGAGGGGGGTGCCTCATCTCCTCTATCCAAACAAAGCCCGGAGGGGCCCGTGTCTGAAGGGCCCGGGAGCCCCCTTAACAGCATGATGGAGTGACCTATATACACACACCTCCAAACATACACGGGGTCACTTAACCCCACTCCAGAGGAGGAGGCATGGAGGTCAGGCAAGGGCCAGCTACTGATCACGGGGCCCGTATAAATGGAGCACGGGCCTCAATACCATCTCTGGGGGAAGGTGGGGGTGCGGATACACTGTGAAAATAGATTCCGGGGTTTTGGGGCATCCCAAATCTGAGAATGATTTCCTCCGCTGGGCCCCGGATTTGCAAGCGGACCTCGATACTATTAGACTACTCGGTAAGCTCGGTGTGGATAAATTAGACAATGATGGGGCAAGCCCTACGGGCCGCCATGTGGTTTCTACCCCTGCACCCTAGGTAGTTACTGCCCCCTAGTCCCAGGTTAGATTGCCGTGAACTAAATTGGGTGGAGCCTGAATTCACCACAGACGTCAGTGCTATAGAAATACACAGAATATAAAGATATCATGTACGTCACTGCCACGCAGTCCCACTTTAATGTGGACCAAAACCCAGGATTTTGACTATCCTGGGTTTTGATCCCTAATCGGGGATGCCCCGCTGCGCGAAATCCCCCAGATCGCAAATGCCAACTCACCTCTTACCGGTCCTATGACGCATGTGCGGCAGCTCATCCAATCAGCGCGCTCAGAGCCACTGATGTCATGCTGTCTAAGGCGAGTGGCTCAGAGTGCACCGATGGCCGCTTCCCCCGCTTCCCCCTAACAGGGAGCGTGCCCGCTCTGGCCATTCACAAACGCCTGGCACGCGCACTGCTAGAGGGATAGCGGGGATGCGGCCGCAGCTTGTATATGCGCCGTTGGACCGGGAAACAAGGTAAGTGTATGGGGCGACCTGGGGGGTTCCACACAATGGGGCACCTCGATCTTGGATGCCCCAGGGAGGAAGGAATCGATCGGCCCGGGAATCTTATAGATTCCCGGGCCGTTCGGCTTGGGTTTTGGTCCACTTTAAAGAGGAAAACCGCTCCATCCCTGGGGCATTTACATTTTGGGACGCCCCACAGCGTGAAATCCTTGAAATTGCCTTACTGTGAGCCATATACCTCAACTGATGTGAGTTCCATTAACAGCTATGCCTTAAACCGGACCTTCTCTCCGATTTATTGAAAAGCCCAAACCCTTAAAAAACGATTCCCCAGCATCTAAAATTAATATATTTTACGTTTTTAATCACTTATTATTCTTTCCGCCACTGGGCTGCAACTCTGTTCAGGACTTTAGGATATGGACGCCGCCATCTTGCCTCAGAAGCAAAACATACTGAGGAAAGGAGAGTATAATAAAATACAGGGGGGCGGGTTATAGCTGTGCTTTGCTCAGACAGAGCAGAGCTGGGGTCAGTAAAAGGTCAGCAGTCCCAGAATGCAGAGCAGCACAGTCAGAAGACACTTCCTGTTTGTAGGCTGCCTGATGTATGTACAGGGTGTGGGAAACATATAAGATAGGCTCTTATTCAGGGTTAAGGTCCGCCTTAATGGATGACGCAGGGGAGCGGACAGCGGCTGGCAGCTACTAAGACTGATCCGCTGGCGGCCCGCAGATGTGCTGTGGGATTTCCTGAGAGCTGCATATAGCGGGTGCTCTGGGGGATTTGACACATCCAGGAGAGGAGCCATCGGGAATGTTGAATGTCCTGGGTCAGGTTCCTCTTTAGAAAGGACTAAAACCCACCCTAGAATCTATGAGACTCCAGAAAGGCGAGTTGGCATCGGCGATCTGGGGGGTTTCACACAGCGGGGCATCTCCGATCAGGGTGCCTCAGGGGAAAGAACCCAAACCCAGGATAGTCAAAATCCTGGGTTTTGGTCCACCTTAGGGCAGAACAAAACCTGGGGTTTTCTGATTTGGGATGCCCAGCAGTGAGAAACTTTTACCAGATCAACCTTTCCCCAGTCCAACGGCACATGTGCAGGCTCCCGTCTGATGCATAATTAATGTTATGCAAACGGCTCCGTTTACAGCATTCGAGAGCGGCCGCATCGCCCTCAGCGGGGGCCCTCCTGATTTGGGGATGCCGCATGGAAAGGCCAGTGGGTTGCGTTTTGTTCTGCTTTAAAGTGGACCAAAACCCAGGATTTTGGTTCTTGTATGAAACCCCCCAGGTCGCCTTAACGAACTCACCTCTTCCCGGTCTTACGGCACATGCGCAGCCGCTCGTCCAATCAGAACGCTCGGTTGCGCTCGAGCCCCCTCGTCCAGGAGCTCGTCTAATGCAAGCGGATCAGAGAGCAGTCCGCATCCTCCCGCTACTGGTTAAATCCTTCTCTTAAAGTGGAACAAAATCCAGGATTTTGACTATCCTGGGTTTTGGTCCCTGATCGGGGATGCCCCGCTGTGTGAAACCTCCCAGGTCGCTGAGCCCAATTCACCTCTTTCCGGGAAGAGGTCCTATGACACATGTGCGGCCACTTGTTCAATCAGCGCACTCACAGCCGCTGACATCATGGCGTCTAAGTCCAGCGCCTCCGAGCGTGCTGGCGGTCGCATCCCCCGCTACTCTCTAACAGGGAGCGTGCCCATACCGGCCATTCAGCAATGCCTGGCACAGGCACGCGCCCTGCTTTAGGGATAGGGAGGATGTGGCTGCTGCTTGCGCATGCGCCGCTGGACCAGGGACAAAGTTGAGTTTTGGGCCGATCTTGGGGGTTTCACACAGCTGCCTCCCCTAGAGTCTCAGACTCCAGGGTGGGTTTTGGTCCACTTTAAGGGGACATAGAAAAAAAAAACTCCCAGTAGTATCACACTAGAGGAAAATAAGTGGCCGCGGGTCAGGTGTATGAATATATCCGGCCATCTCTGGATTGCGGGGACGCCGAACATAGTAATAACTCGCGCCGCCCGCTACCTATCTCACTGCAGATCTGGAGAGCGCTCGTAAAAAAAAAAAAAATCGCAGCGCCGGGGCTTCCACCTTATCTGTAAGGAGACTAGAAGCAGGCGTAATGCTCGTGCCCGGCCGCCAGCGCTACTGCCGCTATAATATACCACCTCTGTACTGCGCTATGGAATAGGTCAGCGCTATATAATGTATAATAACAGTGTGTGAGTGTGGGGATGACATTAGAGTGTGAGCTCTGAGGGACAGGAGGTCATGTGACTGCTTCTATGTACAGCGCTGTGGTATATGTCAGCGCTATATAATGTATAATAACAGTGTGTGAGTGTGGGGATGACATTAGAGTGTGAGCTCTGAGGGACAGGAGGTCATGTGACTGCTTCTATGTACAGCGCTGTGGTATATGTCAGCGCTATATAATGTATAACAACAGCATAAGCGTGGAGGAGACATTAGAGTGTGAGCTCTGAGGGACAGGAGGTCATGTGACTGCTTCTATGTACAGCGCTGTGGTATATGTCAGCGCTATATAATGTATAATAACAGTGTGTGAGTGTGGAGGAGACATTAGAGTGTGAGCTCTGAGGGACAGGAAGTCATGTGACTGCTCCTATGTACAGCGCTGTGGTATATGTCAGCGCTATATAATGTATAATAACAGTGTGTGAGTGTGGGGGAGACATTAGAGTGTGAGCTCTGAGGGACAGGAGGTCATGTGACTGCTTGTATGTACAGCGCTGTGGTATATGTCAGCACTATATAAATGTATAATAACAGTGTGGGGGGAGACATTAGAGTGTGAGCTCTGAGGGACAGGAGGTCATGTGACTGCTTCTATGTACAGTGCTGTGGTATATGTCAGCGCTATATAATGTATAATAACAGTGTGTGAGTGTGGAGGAGACATTAGAGTGTGAGCTCTGAGGGACAGGAGGTCATGTGACTGCTTCTATGTACAGCGCTGTGGTATAGGTCAGCACTATATAACGTATAATAACAGTGTGTGAGTGTGGAGGAGACATTAGAGTGTGAGCTCTGAGGGACAGGAGGTCATGTGACTGCTTCTATGTACAGCGCTGTGGTATAGGTCAGCGCTATATAATGTATAATAAGTGTGTGAGTGTGGAGGAGACATTAAGAGTGTGAGCGCTGAGGGACAGGAAGTCATGTGACTGCTTCTATGTACAGCGCTGTGGTATATGTCAGCGCTATATAAATGTATAACAATAGCGTAAGCGTGGAGAAGACAGAGTGCGAGTTCCTCTCTGTGCCGCAGTATATGTTGGCGATATAAATCATTTATAAGTTTCTAATAGATTCCTGATTCAGTGTTTGCACAACAGTTACCCCCATCCTCAGTCCCCTCCTGCCCCTGATCTCCTGTAGCCCCCCAGTCCCTTCCTGCTGGAGGCAGATAATGGCGGTCTTGCCCCAGTGGCGGGTGGCAGCGCTCTTAATTAGTAACCCTTTTCTATCCTGATAAGATAAAACTTCTCCTGACCTTTCCTACCGGTTACTATGGAGACGCCATTACCTGTGTCATTAATAATATTAAAGATTATCATGGTAAATAACAGATAAGGGTGATACAGAGGGGGAGGGGCTTAACCAGCACACCTGATAGGCCACCAGGCCAGGTGTTGCCATTCACACGCCGATGGACGTGTGCAAAATGGACGGAGAGCCACTGAACTTCTCTCTCTGCAGCAGAGGAGCTGACACTCTAATGTCTCCTCCACACTCACACGCCGTTATTATATATTTATATAGCGCCGACATATACCACAGCGCTGTAGATAGCACATAGAAGCAGTCGCATGACTCCGTCCCTCAGAGCTCACAATCTAATGCACCCTATCGGGATGCCACAGGGGTAGTTTATAGGCCTGGCCCCGAATCTCAGACTCTTTCATTGAAGTTACAAAGTAACAGTTATTTCCTCTTATGGGAAGTCACCTGGATAGACAGTAACACTTATTTCCTGTTATGGGAAGTCACCTGCATACACTCTAACAGTTATTTCCTCTTATGGGAAGTCCCCTGGATACATAGTAACAGTTATTTCCTGTTATGGGAAGTCACCTGCATACACAGTAACAGTTATTTCCTCTTATGGGAAGTCCCCTGGATACATAGTAACAGTTATTTCCTCTTATGGGAAGTCACCTGAATACATTGTAACAGCTATTTCCTCTTATACGAAGTCACATGGATACATAGTACCAGTTATTTCCCGTTATGGGAAGTCACTAGGATACACAGTAACAGTTATTTCCTCTTATAGGAAGTCCCTTGGATACATAGTACCAGTTATTTTCTGTTATGGGAAGTCACATGGATACATTGTAACAGCTATTTCCTCTTATACGAAGTCACATGGATACATAGTACCAGTTATTTCCCGTTATGGGAAGTCACTAGGATACACAGTAACAGTTATTTCCTCTTATAGGAAGTCCCCTGGATACATAGTACCAGTTATTTTCTGTTATGGGAAGTCACATGGATACATTGTAACAGCTATTTCCTCTTATACGAAGTCACATGGATACATTGTAACAGCTATTTCCTCTTATACGAAGTCACATGGATACATAGTAACTTATCTCCTCTTATAGAAAGTCACCTGGATATATAATAACAGTTATTTCCTGTTATGGGAAGTCACCTGGATACACAGTAACAGTTATTTCTTGTTATGGGAAGTCAAGTGGACTAGTTATTTCCTGTCTTGTGGATACATAAACATGGCATGGGCCTGCCTACTGCAAGGGATTCTGGGAGGAATTCCCTTATCCTTGGCTTGTATGCTCTATGCAAATACTTTCCTCTTAGGTAAACACTAACTCAGCGGGGCATCCCAAACAGGGATACTATATATCCACAAGGTCCCGCTGCTCTTCCTAATACACCCCCCCGCGCCTTCGGTGGCATTTGGGCCCGCGCCGGCGGTTATCGCAGCACATTTTCCGCCGGCTGTAGACACAGGAGCCTTTCAGGGAATGGCGGCCAGAGAAGGTGCTGCGCTATCTGCCCCCGAGACTGCCACCGAGAAGAGACAGCCGGAGACAAAGAGAAAAGAGACACACTGACGGGGTGAGGAGATAGCGGAGGAGAAGGAGGGGGGGAAATGAAGAGATAACAAAAGAGAAAGGGAGCGCAGGAGGAGTAGGAGGAAGCCTGAGAAAAAACAGCTCCTCTCATATCTGGCCGATTGGTTTCAGACAAAAACGCGCGGCGTGCCAAGACTCCATCCCGTGTAAAACTGGCGCGCTCCCACTTCACATTCATCACGGCCTGAACTCTGAAACTTTATCAGCTCCCGAGCACGGCGCCATCTCCAGGCCCGGCCATTTTCGGCTCCTCGATAAAGCCGATAAGCGTCTGATAGATTACAACAGATTGTTCCACTTCACGGGACGCAATTACTAATACTAATGGCGAGCCCACGCTCGAGGGAGCGCGGAAGAGACAATGACATGGCAAAGGAGAGAGGCGCACGCCCGCGGGATGGAGACAGCATGGCACAGGAGGGAGCGCGCTGGGGGCGGGAGAGGTGACATGGAACAGGAGAGAGGCGCATACCCGCTGGATGGAGGAGACATGGCGCAAGAGAGGGACGCACACCCGCTGGATGGAGGAGACATGGCGCAAGAGAGGGACGCACACCCGCTGGATGGAGGTGACATGGCACAAGAGAGGGGTACACACCCGCTGGATGGAGGAGACATGGCACAAGAGAGGCGCATACCCGCTGGATGGAGGAGACATGGCACAAGAGAGGGACGCACGCCCGCGGGATGGAGACAGCATGGCACAGGAGGGAGCGCGCTGGGGGCGGGAGAGGTGACATGGAACAGGAGAGAGGCGCATACCCGCTGGATGGAGGAGACATGGCGCAAGAGAGGGGCGCACACCCGCTGGATGGAGGAGACATGGCACAGGAGAGAGGCGCACACCCGCTAAATGGAGGCAACATGGCGGCGCACACCCGCTGGATGGAGGAGACATGGCACAAGAGAGGGGCGCACACCCGCTGGATGGAGGAGACATGGCGCAAGAAAGGGACGCACACCCGCTGGATGGAAGAGACATGGCACAGGAGAGAGGTGTGCACACCCACTGGATGGAGGGGACATGGCACAGGAGAGAGGGGTGCACACCCACTGGATGGAGGGGACATGGCACAGGAGAGAGGGGTGCACACCCGCTGGATGGAGGAGACATGGCACAAGAGAGGGGTGCACACACGCTGGATGGAGGAGACATGGCACAGGAGAGAGGCGCACACACGCTGGATGGAGGAGACATGGCACAGGAGAGAGGCGCACACACGCTGGATGGAGGAGACATGGCACAGGAGAGAGGCGCACACCCGCTGGATGGAGGAGACATGGCACAGGAGAGGGACGCACACCTGCTGGATGGAGGAGACATGGCACAAGAGAGGCGCACACCCACTGGATGGAGGAGACATGGCACAAGAGAGGGGTGCACACCCGCTGGATGGAGGAGACATGGCACAAGAGAGGGGTGCACACCCGCTGGATGGAGGAGACATGGCACAAGAGAGGGGTGCACACCCGCTGGATGGAGGAGACATGGCACAGGAGAGGGGCGCACACCCACTGGATGGAGGTGACATGGCACAGGAGAGAGCGGTGCACACACGCTGGATGGAGGAGACATGGCACAGGAGAGGGGCGCACACCCGCTGGATGGAGGTGACATGGCACAGGAGAGAGGGGTGCACACACGCTGGATGGAGGAGACATGGCACAGGAGAGAGGGGTGCACACCCGCTGGATGGAGGAGACATGGCACAAGAGAGGAGAACACACCCGTTGGATGGAGGAGACATGGCACAGGAGAGAGGCGCACACACCCGCTGGATGGAGGCGACATGACAAAGGAGAGAGGGGCGCACACCCGCTGGATGGAAGCGACATGGCACAGGAAAGGAGCACACACCCACTGGATGGAGGGGACATAGCACAGGAGAGGGGCGCACAGCCACTGGATGGAGGAGACATGGCACAGGAGAGAGGGGTGCACACCTGCTGGATGGAGGAGACATGGCACAAGAGAGGGGCGCACACCCACTGGATGGAGGGGACATAGCACAGGAGAGGGGCACACACCCGCTGGATGGAGGAGACATGGCACAGGAGAGAGGGGCACACGCTGGATATGGAGGAGACATGGCACAAGAGAGGGGTGCACACCCGCTGGATGGAGGTGACATGGCACAGGAAAGGAGCACACCCGCTGGATGGAGGAGACATGGCACAGGAGAGAGGGGCGCACACCCGCTGGATGGAGGAGACATGGCACAGGAGAGGGGCGCACACCCGCTGGATGGAAGCGACATGGCACAGGAGAGAGGGGCGCACACCCGCTGGATGGAAGCGACATGGCACAGGAGAGAGGGGCGCACACCCGCTGGATGGAGGAGACATGGCACAGGAGAGGGGCGCACACCCGCTGGATGGAAGCGACATGGCACAGGAGAGAGGGGCGCACACCCGCTGGATGGAGGAGACATGGCACAGGAGAGAGGGGCACACACCCGCTGGATGGAGGCGACATGACACAGGAGAGAGGGGCGCACACCCGCTGGATGGAAGCGACATGGCACAGGAAAGGAGCACACACCCACTGGATGGAGGGGACATAGCACAGGAGAGGGGCGCACACCCGCTGGATGGAGGAGACATGGCACAGGAGAGAGGGGTGCACACCTGCTGGATGGAGGAGACATGGCACAAGAGAGGGGCGCACACCCACTGGATGGAGGGGACATAGCACAGGAGAGGGGCACACACCCGCTGGATGGAGGAGACATGGCACAGGAGAGGGGCGCACACCCACTGGATGGAGGGGACATAGCACAGGAGAGGGGCACACACCCGCTGGATGGAGGAGACATGGCACAGGAGAGAGGGGCACACGCTGGATATGGAGGAGACATGGCACAAGAGAGGGGTGCACACCCGCTGGATGGAGGTGACATGGCACAGGAAAGGAGCACACCCGCTGGATGGAGGAGACATGGCACAGGAGAGAGGGGCGCACACCCGCTGGATGGAGGAGACATGGCACAGGAGAGGGGCGCACACCCACTGGATGGAGGAGACATGGCACAAGAGAGGGGCGCACACCCGCTGGATGGAGGAGACATGGCACAGGAGAGAGGGGCGCACACCCGCTGGATGGAGGAGACATGGCACAAGAGAGGGGCGCACACCCGCTGGATGGAGGAGACATGGCACAGGAGAGGGGCGCACACCCACTGGATGGAGGAGACATGGCACAAGAGAGGAGAACACACCCGCTGGATGGAGGAGACATGGCACAGGAGAGGGGCGCACACCCGCTGGATGGAGGAGACATGGCACAGGAGAGGGGCGCACACCCGCTGGATGGAGGAGACATGGCACAGGAGAGGGACGCACACCCGCTGGATGGAGGAGACATGGCACAGGAGAGAGGCGCACACCCGCTGGATGGAGGAGACATGGCACAGGAGAGAGGCGCACACCCACTGGATGGAGGAGACATGGCACAGGAGAGGGGCGCACACCCGCTGGATGGAGGAGACATGGCACAGGAGAGGGGCGCACACCCGCTGGATGGAGGAGACATGGCACAGGAGAGGGGCGCACACCCGCTGGATGGAGGAGACATGGCACAAGAGAGGGGCGCACACCCGCTGGATGGAGGAGACATGGCACAGGAGAGGGGCGCACACCCACTGGATGGAGGAGACATGGCACAAGAGAGGAGAACACACCCGCTGGATGGAGGAGACATGGCACAGGAGAGGGGCGCACACCCGCTGGATGGAGGAGACATGGCACAGGAGAGGGGCGCACACCCGCTGGATGGAGGAGACATGGCACAGGAGAGGGACGCACACCCGCTGGATGGAGGAGACATGGCACAGGAGAGAGGCGCACACCCGCTGGATGGAGGAGACATGGCACAGGAAAGGAGCACACCCGCTGGATGGAGGAGACATGGCACAGGAGAGGGGCGCACACCCGCTGGATGGAGGAGACATGGCACAGGAGAGGGACGCACACCCGCTGGATGGAGGAGACATGGCACAGGAGAGAGGCGCACACCCGCTGGATGGAGGAGACATGGCACAGGAGAGAGGGACGCACACCCGCTGGATGGAGGAGACATGGCACAGGAGAGAGTCACATGCCCGTGGGATGGAGGCCACATCACATAGGAGAGAGGCGCATGCCCACACGATGGAGGATAATAAAAAATAACAATAATAAAAGGATTAACAATTGTCATGAATAATATATTAGCTATAATTATGAGAACTGGTGACTGTGCAGGTGGACATTAAAGTGTAAGCTCTGTTGCCCAGTTGGATGCTTTCTACAAAGTGCAGTGGGAAACACTGTCATATAATAATAGCAGTATCAATAATAACAAAGAAATAATAATAATAATAAATAATGAATTATAAAGACAGGTGACTGTGCTGGGGGGCATTGGAGTGTAAGCTGCTCTGCGCAGTGCAAGGCTTTCTACAAAGAGCAGTAGGACACACTGTCATATAAGAATACTAATAATAACACTAGTATCAATAATAAAAATGGAGTAATAATAAGAATTAACTTATTAATTTTAATTATAAAAAACGGTGACTGTTCAGGGGGGCATTAGAGTGTAAGCTCCTCTGCGCAGTGTGATACTTTCTACAACATGCAGTAGGACACGACACACCATTATATAATAATAATAATAGTATCAATAATAATAAGGATGATGTATTTTTTTTATTTTAAAGACAGATGCTAGTGCTGGAGGGCATTAGAGTGTAAGCTCCTGCGCAGTGTAATGTAAAAGTATACGATTAATAATAAATCCTAATAATAACAATAATATTAATACAAATGAATGTATTAATTTTAATTATAAAAAAGGTGACTGTTCAGGGGGGCATTAGAGTGTAAGCTCCTGTGCAGTGTAATGTAAAAGTATATGATTAATAATAAATCCTAATAATAACAATGAATGTGTTAATTTGAATTATAAAAACAGGTGACTGTTCAGGGGAGCATTAGAGTGTAAGCTCCTGTGTGCAGTGTAATGTAAAAGTATACGATTAATAATAAATCCTAATAATAATAATAATATTAATAATAATGAATGTATTAATTTTAATTATAAAAAAAGGTGACTGTTCAGGGGGGCATTAGAGTGTAAGCTCCTGTGTGCAGTGTAATGTAAAAGTATACAATTAATAATAAATCCTAATAATAATAGTGAATGTATTAATTTTAATTATAAAAACACGGTGACTGTTCAGGGGGGCATTAGAGTGTAAGCTCCTGTGCACAGTGTGATACTTTCTACAAGATGCAGTGAGACACGACACACCATCATATAATAATAATAGTATCAATAATAATAATAATGTATTATTATTAATTTTAAATACAGATGCTTGTGCTGGGGGGGGGGGGGCATTAGAGTGTAAGCTCCTCTGCACAGTGTGAACTTTCTACAAGGTGCAGTGGGACATGACACACCATCATATAATAATGGTAATAATAGTATCAATAATAATAAAAATAATAATAATAATAATGATATGTATTATTATTAATTTTAAATTCAGATGCTTGTGCTGGGGGGGGGGGCATTAGAGTGTAAGCTCCTGTGTGCAGCGTCATGTAAAAAGTATACGATTAATAATAAATCCTAATAATATTAATAATGAGCTGTGCTCCCGCCTAGGAATCCTCAGGAGTGATATTTCCAATGCAGAAGAAAGCATGAGTGAGTGAGTGAGTGGGGGGGTGGATGGGGGAGGGGGAACAGGCTGCAGCCCATTGTGTGCAGCCGTTATCAGGGCCCCATGAATGATGGGGGCGGCTGGCATTTTGCTGGAGGGAGATAAGCTAAAAACAACAGCAGCACTGGAGGAGTGAGAACAGGAGATAGATAACATTGATAGAGCTCCTCCAGCACAAAGCACCCCCCCTCTATCGGAGCTTTTTATCTACCCCCCCACCCCACCCTCTGGGATCCCCCCCCCCCCAAGCAGTCTGCCCCAGTGAACTTTAGGCAGCCGATGATAGTGAGGTGCAAATAACATGAGCTGATCACCCTGTGATAAGTGGTGAGATTAATTGGGAGGCCTTGCCCGGGGCCTGGTGCACCCAGGGAGGGGGTTACAGGAGCTCTACTAACCTATCTCGGATTCGGGATGCCCAGATCAGGAGCCCTGTGTTGGTGGGGGGACGGGAAATCACTGCACACTGTCAGGAGGGGACATCAGGGAGGGATCAGCAATGCTGCCTATGCCACTAAACCATGTAAAGGAGGCGGCTCATTAGAATAATAAAAATCATGGTCTATGGTCCAATGGCACCCATGACATTTCTGGTCTCTGGTCCAATGGCACCCATGACATTTCGGGTCTATGGTCCAGTGGCACCCAAGACATTTCTAGTCTCAGACCCAATGGCACCCATGACATTTCTGGTCTCTGGTCCAATGGCACCCATGACATTTCTGGTCTATGGTTCAATGACACCCATGAAATGTTTAGTCTCTGGTCCAATGGCACCCATGACATTTCTGGTCTCTGGTCCAATGGCACCCATGACATTTCTGGTCTCTGGTCCAATGGCACCCATGACATTTCTGGTCTCTGGTCCAATGGCACCCATGACATTTCTGGTCTCTGGTCCAATGGCACCCATGACATTTCTGGTCTCTGGTCCAATGGCACCCATGACATTTCTGGTCTCTGGTCCAATGGCACCCATGACATTTCTGGTCTCTGGTCCAATGGCACCCATGACATTTCTGGTCTCTGGTCCAATGGCACCCATGACATTTCTGGTCTCTGGTCCAATGGCACCCATGACATTTCTGGTCTCTGGTCCAATGGCACCCATGACATTTCTGGTCTCTGGTCCAATGGCACCCATGACATTTCTGGTCTCTGGTCCAATGGCACCCATGACATTTCTGGTCTCTGGTCCAATGGCACCCATGACATTTCTGGTCTATGGTTCAATGACACCCATGACATTTCTGGTCTCTGGTCCAATGGCACCCATGACATTTCTGGTCTCTGGTCCAATGGCACCCATGACATTTCTGGTCTCTGGTCCAATGGCACCCATGACATTTCTGGTCTCTGGTCCAATGGCACCCATGACATTTCTGGTCTCTGGTCCAATGGCACCCATGACATTTCTGGTCTCTGGTCCAATGGCACCCATTACATTTCTGGTCTCTGGTGCAATGGCACCCATGACATTTCTGGTCTCAGACCTAATAGCACCCATGAAGTTTCTGGTCTCAGACCCAATGGCACCCATGACATTTCTGGTCTCTGGTCCAATGGCACCCATGACATTTCTGGTCTCTGGTCCAATGGCACCCATGACATTTCTGGTCTCTGGTCCAATGGCACCCATGACATTTCTGGTCTCTGGTCCAATGGCACCCATGACATTTCTGGTCTCTGGTCCAATGGCACCCATGACATTTCTGGTCTCTGGTCCAATGGCACCCATGACATTTCTGGTCTCTGGTCCAATGGCACCCATGACATTTCTGGTCTCTGGTCCAATGGCACCCATGACATTTCTGGTCTCTGGTCCAATGGCACCCATGACATTTCTGGTCTCTGGTCCAATGGCACCCATGACATTTCTGGTCTCTGGTCCAATGGCACCCATGACATTTCTGGTCTCTGGTCCAATGGCACCCATTACATTTCTGGTCTCTGGTCCAATGGCACCCATTACATTTCTGGTCTCTGGTCCAATGGCACCCATGACATTTCTGGTCTCTGGTCCAATGGCACCCATGACATTTCTGGTCTCTGGTCCAATGGCACCCATGACATTTCTGGTCTCTGGTCCAATGGCACCCATGACATTTCTGGTCTCTGGTCCAATGGCACCCATGACATTTCTGGTCTCTGGTCCAATGGCACCCATGACATTTCTGGTCTCTGGTCCAATGGCACCCATGACATTTCTGGTCTCTGGTCCAATGGCACCCATTACATTTCTGGTCTCTGGTCCAATGGCACCCATGACATTTCTGGTCTCTGGTCCAATGGCACCCATGACATTTCTGGTCTCTGGTCCAATGGCACCCATTACATTTCTGGTCTCTGGTCCAATGGCACCCATGACATTTCTGGTCTCAGACCTAATAGCACCCATGAAGTTTCTGGTCTCAGACCCAATGGCACCCATGAAGTTTCTGGTCTCAGACCCAATGGCACCCATAACCTTTGTGACCTTTGAGTTTGGAGCCGCCCCCCCCCAGTGATGTCATAGAAGTCACCTGTGATGTCATAGAGGAGGCCATTCGCCATGCCTGATGGAGCCATAAGCAGGATTGGTTGTGATTGGCCGAAGCCAGGAGTTTCTCTTCTTCCAGGAAGAGGAGACAATGGAGGTTGGGATGTCGCAATGTTGCCAAGGTGATTCATTCTCACCGCGCCCCCGGTACTGTCAGAGAGCCGGACTCGGCGACCTGGATCAGCCGACAAAGAATGGCTCAGACCCCGCCCCTGTGCTGCTCACCGTCACCACACAACAGGGCATTCCAAATGCGGATGTCCCAAGGGTCAAAATAAAACCCCAAAGTGAAAACCCTGGCTTTCCATCCACTTCAAAAAGGGCACCAAAAACCCTCACCCTAAATAAGAGCCTATCTTATATGTTTCCCCCTGTACATACAGATTGCCCACATTAATCCGGACCTTCACCCTGAATAAGAGCCTATCTTATATGTTTCCCCCTGTACATACAGATTGCTCACATTAATCCGGACCCTCACCCTGAATAAGAGCCTATCTTGTATGTTTCCCACACCCTGTACATACAGACAGATTGCTCACATTAATCCGGACCCTCACCCTGAATAAGAGCCTATCTTGTATGTTCCCCCCCCGTACATACAGATTGCCCACATTAATCCGGACCTTCACCCTGATCTTATATGCCCCCCCCCGTAGATACAGATTGCCCACATTAATCCGGACCCTCACCCTGAATAAGAGCCTATCTTATATGTTTCCCACAGCCTGTACATACAGATTGCTCACATTAATCCGGACCCTCACCCTGAATAAGAGCCTATCTTATATGTTTCCCACAGCCTGTACATACAGATTGCTCACATTAATCCGGACCCTCACCCTGAATAAGAGCCTATCTTATATGTTTCCCCCTGTACATACAGATTGCTCACATTAATCCGGACCCTCACCCTGAATAAGAGCCTATCTTGTATGTTTCCCACACCCTGTACATACAGATTGCCCACATTAATTCGGACCTTCACCCTGAATAAGAGCCTATCTTGTATGTCTCCCACACCCTGCACATACAGATTGCTCACATTAATCCGGACCCTCACCCTGAATAAGAGCCTATCTTGTATGTTTCCCACACCCTGTACATACAGACAGATTGCTCACATTAATCCGGACCCTCACCCTGAATAAGAGCCTATCTTGTATGTTCCCCCCCCGTACATACAGATTGCCCACATTAATCCGGACCTTCACCCTGATCTTATATGTCCCCCCCCCCCCCCCCGTATATACAGATTGCCCACATTAATCCGGACCCTCACCCTGAATAAGAGCCTATCTTGTATGTTTCCCACACCCTGTACATACAGATTGCTCACATTAATCCGGACCTTCACCCTGAATAAGAGCCTATCTTGTATGTCTCCCACACCCTGTACATACAGATTGCCCACAATAAAAATCATCCTACCTGCATCTATTACATGTTATGAGCCTTTAAACATCCAAGATGGCGGCTCATGGAACATCAGGCAACCTGCAAACAGGAAGTGTCTTCTGACTGTGCTGCTCTGCATTCTGGGATTGCTGACCTTTTCCTTACCCCAGCCCTGCTGTCTGTGCAAAGCACAGCTATAACCCCTGGCTGGAGGGAATCAGGGATGCCGTGGGGAGCTTAGCAGCAGCCGTGGGATCTAGGTGGGGAATCCCAAGCCGGGAATTGGGGAAATTCTATGGGTTTTGGTCCACTTTAAGAGCGTTATGATTTGGGATACCCCATAGTGTGAAACCCCTTCTTTCCCTATATACTAACTTTGATCATAGCACATGTGCGGGGAGGGGGGATTACACACTGCGGGGCCCAAAATCATGAACCCCCTATTAAAACAATTCAATGAGTTGTGGTCTACTTGAATGTCTCTTAAAAGGGACAGTATCACCACTTTCCTTCTAACACAAAGGTTATAATCGCTTTTAAGTCATTCTTTCTTCCTGTATGTGCCGAGCTCCCTACTCTAGTTTAGGTTCTCTTTATTTTTCCTGGATCAGGCAGTGTTGTGGGAGAAGGAAGTGCGTACGCCGCGTAATGCGAGTATCAGCAGAAAGAGTCGCTAATGCGCGCACCGCGCCGATAAGGGATGGAGGCAACAGCCCGCTAAAGGCAGCTGCTGACCTGCATGGCGCCCACATGTGCTGCGGCCACGTACAAAGTAACAGGGAGCCTCCCATGTCCCAATTAGGGATGCCCTGCAGTGTAAAAATACACTGTTATTATACATTTATATAGCGCCGACATATACCACAGCACTGTACATAGAAGCAGTCACATGACCTCCTGTCCCTCAGAGCTCACACTCTAATGTCTCCTCCACACTCACACACTGTTATTATACATTATATAGCGCCGACATATACCACAGCGCTGTACATAGAGGCAGTCACATGACCCCCTGTCCCTCAGAGCTCACACTCTAATGTCTCCTCCACACTCACACACTGTTATTATACATTATATAGCGCCGACATATACCACCGCGCTGTACATAGAAGCAGTCACATGACCCCCTGTCCCTCAGAGCTCACACTCTAATGTCTCCTCCACACTCACACACTGTTATTATACATTATATAGCGCTGACATATACCGCAGCGCTGTACATAGAAGCAGTCACATGACCTCCTGTCCCTCAGAGCTCACACTCTAATGTCTCCTCCGCACTCACACACTGTTATTATACATTATATAGCGCTGACATATACCACAGCGCTGTTCATAGCAGTCACATGACCTCCTGTCCCTCACAGCTCACACTCTAATGTCTCCCCCACACTCACACACTGTTATTATATATTATATAGTGCTGACATATACCACAGCGCTGTACATAGAAGCAGTCACATGACCTCCTGTCCCTCAGAGCTCACACTCTAATGTCTCCCCCGCACTCACACACTGTTATTATACATTATATAGCGCTGACATATACCACAGCGCTGTACATAGAAGCAGTCACATGACCTCCTGTCCCTCAGAGCTCACACTCTAATGTCTCCCCCACACTCACACACTGTTATTATACATTATATAGCGCTGACATATACCACAGCGCTGTACATAGAAGCAGTCACATGACCTCCTGTCCCTCAGAGCTCACACTCTAATGTCTCCCCCACACTCACACACTGTTATTATACATTATATAGCGCTGACATATACCGCAGCGCTGTACATAGAAGCAGTCACATGACCTCCTGTCCCTCAGAGCTCACACTCTAATGTCTCCTCCACACTCACACACTGTTATTATACATTATATAGCGCTGACATATACCACAGCGCTGTACATAGAAGCAGTCACATGACCTCCTGTCCCTCAGAGCTCACACTCTAATGTCTCGCCCACACTCACACACTGTTATTATACATTATATAGCGCTGACATATACCACAGCGCTGTACATAGAAGCAGTCACATGACCCTCCTGTCCCTCAGAGCTCACACTCTAATGTCTCCTCCACACTCACACACTGTTATTATACATTTATATAGCGCCGACATATACCACAGCGCTGTACATAGAGGCAGTCACATGACCTCCTGTCCCTCAGAGCTCACACTCTAATGTCTCCCCCACACTCACACACTGTTATTATACATTTATATAGCGCTGACATATACCACAGCGCTGTACATAGAAGCAGTCACATGACCTCCTGTCCCTCAGAGCTCACACTCTAATGTCTCCTCCACACTCACACACTGTTATTATACATTATATAGCGCTGACATATACCACAGCGCTGTACATAGAAGCAGTCACATGACCTCCTGTCCCTCAGAGCTCACACTCTAATGTCTCCCCCACACTCACACACTGTTATTATACATTATATAGCGCTGACATATACCGCAGCGCTGTACATAGAAGCAGTCACATGACCTCCTGTCCCTCAGAGCTCACACTCTAATGTCTCCCCCACACTCACACACTGTTATTATACATTATATAGCGCTGACATATACCACAGCGCTGTACATAGAAGCAGTCACATGACCTCCTGTCCCTCAGAGCTCACACTCTAATGTCTCCTCCACACTCACACACTGTTATTATACATTATATAGCGCTGACATATACCACAGCGCTGTACATAGAAGCAGTCACATGACCTCCTGTCCCTCAGAGCTCACACTCTAATGTCTCCCCCACACTCACACACTGTTATTATACATTATATAGCGCTGACATATACCACAGCACTTTTTACCTTTTACCTCAGGCTTTATGTATATACGGCGCGTTTTACCTCAGCAGCAGATTCCAGTGTCAGCCCACAGGGAGCAGATGTATTATATTTATGTGGATCCAACAGGAATGGGAGATTTAATAGATAATCTTTATTTATAGATCACCAGCATATTCCGTAGCGCTGTACAATCAGAGGGGAGACAGCAGAGAATTATTTTTTTTTTTTGCGAATAAGAAATAAGCAGGAAACTTTTTATTCTCATGTATATACGGCGAGTTTTACCTCAGCAGCAGATTCCAGTGTCAGGCCACAGGGAGCAGTTATATACGGATCATGCGCCAATGGGAGATTTTATTTTTTTGTAATGAGGGTAGAGAATAATGATCATGCCGTCTATATCGCCAACATATTCCGCGGAGGAGACGGCGGAGAACTATTTTACTCAGGTAAAGTGCGCGTTTTACCTCAGGCTTTATGTATGTACGGCGTAGTTTACCTCAGGCATTATATATATATGGCGCAGTTTACCTCAGGCCTTATGTATATAGGGTGCATTTTACCTCAGGCCTTATGTATATAGGGTGCATTTTACCTCAGGCCTTATGTATATAGGGTGCATTTTACCTCAGGCCTTATGTATATAGGGTGCATTTTACCTCAGGCCTTATGTATATAGGGCGCGTTTAACCTCAGGCCTTATATATATAGGGTGCGTTTAACCTCAGGCCTTATATATATATTATATATATATATATAGGGTGCGTTTAACCTCAGGCCTTATCTATATAGGGCGCGTTTAACCTCAGGCCTTATGTATATAGGGCGCGTTTAACCTCAGGCCTTTTGTATATAGGGCGCGTTTAACCTCAGGCCTTATGTATATAGGGCACGTTTTACCTCAGGCCTTATGTATATAGGGCACGTTTTACCTCAGGCCTTATGTATAAACGGCACGTTTTACCTCAGGCCTTATGTATATACGGCACGTTTTACCTCAGGCCTTATATATATACGGTACGTTTTACCTCAGGCCTTATATATATATATACGGCACGTTTTACCTAAGGCCTTATGTATATATACGGCACGTTTTACCTCAGGCCTTATGTATATACGGCACGTTTTAGCTCAGGCCTTATGCATATATACACAGCACGTTTTACATCAGGCCTTATGTATATACGGCACGTTTTACCTCAGGCCTTATATATATACGGCACGTTTTAGCTCAGGCCTTATGTATATATACACAGCACGTTTTACATCAGGCCTTATGTATATACGGCACGTTTTAGCTCAGGCCTTATGTATATATACACAGCACGTTTTACCTCAGGCCTTATATATATACGGCACGTTTTAGCTCAGGCCTTATGTATATATACACAGCACGTTTTACATCAGGCCTTATGTATATACGGCACGTTTTAGCTCAGGCCTTATGTATATACGGCACGTTTTAGCTCAGGCCTTATGTATATACGGCACGTTTTAGCTCAGGCCTTATGTATATACGGCACGTTTTAGCTCAGGCCTTATGTATATACGGCACATTTTAGCTCAGGCCTTATGTATATATACACAGCATGTTTTACATCAGGCCTTGTATATATGGCGCATTTTACCTCGGCGGCAGATTCCAGTGTCAGGCCACAGGGAGCAGATATATATATATATATATATATATATATATATGGATCAGGTGGGAATGGGGGAATTTTATTTTATTCTTTTTAAAAAGGCCAGATAAAAATAATCTTTATTTATATAGCGCCAATGTACTCCGCAGCGCTGTACAATCAGAGGTGAGAAAATGGAGAACTATTTTACTCAGGTAAATTTCAAATATTAATAAGCAGGAAACTTTTTGTGCTTATGTATATACAGTGAGTTTTACCTCAGCGGCAGATTCCAGTGTCAGGCCACAGGGAGCAGATGCGCTATATATATATATATATATATATATATATATATATATATATATATATATATATATGTGGATCAGGTGCGAATGGGAGAATTGTATTTGTAAAAATAATAATGACCTTTATTGCTATATCGCCACCCTTTTGTGCAGCGCTGTACAATCAGAGGGTAGACAGTAGAGAAGTATTTTACTCAGGTAAACTGTAAATATAAATAAGCGGGAAACTTTTTCGCTTATGTATATACGGCGCGTTTTACCTCATCAGCAGATTAGATTGCAGGCAGAATAGGTGGATCAGGAAGGGAATGGGATATATATTGTATTTGCCTTTATTTACATATCACAAACATATTGTGCGGCGCTTTACAAACAGAAGGGAGACAGTAGAGAAGTATTTCACTGGGGTATAAGCAGGAAACTTTTTGTGCTCATGTATATATGGCATGTTTTACCTCCGCAGCAGATTCCAGTGTCAGGAGCAGATGTATTACATATATGTGGATCAGGCGAGAATTTTATTTCTTTAAAAAAAACTTTTGTGCTCATGTATATACGGCGCACTTTACCTCAGCGGCAGATTCTATTGCCGGGCGCAAGGAGCAGAATAGGTGGATCAGGAGGGAATGGGAGATTTTTTTTTTTTTTTTTTTAATATATATCTATATATATTGTATTTGCCTTTATTTATACATCACCAACATATTGTGCGGCGCTTTACAATCAGAAGGGAGACAGTAGAGAAGTATTTTACTGGGGTATAAGCGGGAAACATTTTGTGCTCATGTATATATGGCGTGTTTTACCTCAGAAGCAGATTCCATTGTCAGGAGCAGATAATATATATGGATCGGGCGAGAATTTTATTTCTATAAAAAACTTTTTTGCTCATGTACCGTATATATGCCGCGTTTTACCCCATCAGCAGATTCTATTGCAGGCAGAATAGGTGGATCAGGAAGGGAATGGGCGATTTTATTTTTAATATATATATTTATCTGTATATATATATATATATATATTGTATTTGCTTGCGTTGCCTTTTTACCTCTCTTTGGAAAACATAATTTATCTGCGTATTATCGGGCGAGCCAGACACTTTAATCAGCGGCCTATGAAGTCAGTGTTTCCAGCCTTATCTGCCGGAGGAGTGGAAATGGAGGAGATAGGCAGCTCCCGGGCCCACGGCTGGTGGGGAATGTTAATGGGGGGAGCTGCGCGGGGATTGGCTGCGCCGGGCTCGCCTATCTGCGCCATTATCGCGCCCTTATCGGCTCAACCATCGCGGCTCGGTAATGGGGCCAGTTCAACTTTCCGCCTTATCGCCGAGACGGATTCGAGCCAGAGGGACAACGAGGCGGCAGAGCCGGGCGCAGGGCTGAATAAGCATCTCATGTGTTTAGAGAGAGAGAGGACGATTATTTTATACCTATTTGTGCTGATCCAGCAACATTAACCCCGTGCTGACACCCCACAGCACCCCCGAGGGCGAGGAGCTTAAAGGACAAGGAAACCTATAGATGCCCGGAGATTACAGGTCATGCCAAAGTAGCTTCCAAATTGAAATAAAAATACCGGTCAGTGGCTCATTTCTGGGCCCAATGCTAAAAAACAGCCGGAAATTTCAAGCAGACCAGAACCCTTCTCACTGGAAAGCTGCCACCACCATTGCCTTATCCCAGGTCAACCTTAGGAGCCTTTGGAAATGCAAAGGACGGGTGTCATTACAGGCCTACAGCTCATTTCTGACCTTGTGGGATGCCCGGCTCCTCCAGAGTACAGAAAAGAAAACTTAAAGTGGACCAGATCCTATGCCACAAGGCCTTCACGCTAAAACCTAAAGCTGCCCCTATTGCCTTATCCCAGGTCAACCTTAGGAACCTTTGGAAATGCAAAGGACGGGTGTCATTCCTGACTTACAGCTCATTTCTGGCTTCACAGGATGCCCCAATGCTAAAAAACTGGTGGGAATTTAAAGCAGACCAGAACCCATCTCACTGGGTAGCTGCCACCACCATTGCCTTTTCCCACGTCAACCCTAAGAGTCTTTAGAAATGCAAACGACAGGCGTCATTACCGGCCTACAGCTCATTTCTGGCCTAGTGTGATGCCCGGCTCCTCCATAAGTACATAACAGAAAACTTAAAGCGGACCAGATCCTATCCCACCAGGCCTTCAGGCTAAAACCTAAAGCTGCCCCCATTGCCTTATTCTAGGTCAACCTTAAGAGCCTTTGGATATGCAAGGACAAGCGTCATTACCAGCCTACGGATTCACGGGATGCCACAGTGCTAAAAAGGAGCTGGAAATTTAAAGCAGACCACAACCCATCTCATTGGGTAGCTGCCACCACCATTGCCTTATCCCAGGTCCACCTTATGAGCCTTTGGAAATGCACAGGACGGGTGTCATTACTGGCCTACAGCTCATTTTTGGCCTCGCGGGATGCCCCACTACTAAAAGATAAGCCTTTAAAGTGGCCAGGAACCCATCCCAACGGACCTCAAGTATAAAACATATAGATTACATCATTGCCTTATTCCAGGTGGGGGCGAGGAGCTTAAAGAACAAGGAAACCTATAGATTCCGGGAGATTCAGCCTACAGCTCATTTATGGCCTCACAGGATTCCCCAATGCTAAAAAACTGCTGGGAATTTAAAGCAGACCAGAACCCATCTCAATGGAAAGCTGCCACTACCATTGCCTTATCCCAAGCCTACAGCTCATTTCTGGGCTTGCTGGATGCCCCACTACTAAAGATCAGCAGAGACTTTGAAGCGGACCAGAACCCATCCCAACGGGCCTCGAGTATAAAAAGTATAGATGGCACCATTGCCTTATTCCAGGTCAACCTTGAGAGCCTTTGGATATGCAAAGAACGGACGTCATTACCGGCCTACAGCTCGTTTCTGACCTCGTGGGATGCCCGGCTCCTCCAAAGTACACAACAGAAAACTTGTCATTACCGGCCTACAGCTCATTTCCGGGCCTTGCGGGATACCCCAATGGTAAAAACTGCTGGAAATTTAAAGCAGACCAGAACCCATCTCACTGGGTAGCTGCCACTACCATTGCCTTATCCCAGGTCCACCTTAAGAGCCTTTGGAAATGCAAAGGACGGGCGTCATTACCAGCCTACAGCTCATTTCTGGGCTTGCGGGATGCCTGGCTCCTCCAAAGTACACAGCAGAAAACCTAAAGCGGACCAGATCCTATCCCACAAGGCCTTTAGTCTAAAACCTATAGCTGCTCCCATCGCCTTATTCTAGGTCAAATTTAGGTACATAGAAAATTGAAATAAAAAAGGGATCATGTCATCACCGCTCATTTCTAGGCTTGCTGGATGCCCCACCACCAAAGATCAGCCGAGACTTTAAAGCGGACCGGAACCTATCCCAATGGGCCTCGAGTATAAAACGTATAGATTACATCACTGCCGTATTCCTGACGGGGGCGAGGAGCTTAGAGGACAGGGAAACCTATAGATGCCGGGGGATGACAGGTCATACCTGTAACCTTCCAAATTGAAATAAAGATACCGGCCTATGGCTCGGTAATTTAAAGCAGACCGGAACCCATCTCATAGGGTAGCTGCCACCACCATTGCCTTATCCCAGGTCCACCTTAAGAGCCTTTGGAAATGCAAAGGACGGGCATCATTACCGGCCTACAGCTCATTTCTGGCCTCATGGGATGCCCGGGTCCTCTGGATGACATAACAGAAAACTTAAAGCGGACCAGATCCTATCCCACCAGACCTTCAGGCTAAAACCTAAAGCTGCCTTATCCCAGGTCCACCTTAAGAGCCCTTGGAAATACAAAGGACGGGTGTCATTACCGGCTTCGTGGTATGCCCCACTACTAAAGATCAGCTGAGACTTTGAAGCAGACCAGAAGCCATCCAAACAGGCCTCAAGTAAAATGTATAGATGGCACCATTGTCTTATTCCAGGTCAACATTGGGGTCCTTGGGAAATGCAAAGGACGGGTGTCATTATGGGCCTACAGCTCATTTCTGACCTTGCGGGATGCCCGGCTCCTCCAGAGTACACAACAGAAAACTTAAAGCAGACCAGATCCTTTACCACCAGGACTTCAGACTAAAACCTACAACTGCCCCCATTGCCTTTTTCCAGGTCAACCTTAAGAGCCTTTGGATACGCAAAGGACGGGCATGATTACTGGCCTACAGCTCATTTCTGGGCTTGCTAGATGCCCACTACTAAAGATCAGCCGAGACTTTGAAGCGGACCAGAACCCATCCCAACAAGCCTCGAGTATAAAACGTATAGATGGCACCATTGCCTTATTTCAGGTCAACCTTAAGAGCCTTTGGAAATGCAAAGGACGGGTGTTATTACTGGCTTACAGCTCGTTTCTGGCTTTGCAGGATGCCCCAATGCTAAAAAAGAGCCGGAAATTTAAAGCAGACCAGAACCCATCTCACTGGGTAGATGCCACCATCATTGCCTATACCAGGTCAACCTTAAGAGCCTTTGGATATGCAAAGGAAGGGCATCATCACTGGCCTACAGCTCATTTCTGACCTTGTGGGATGCCTGGCTCCTCCAGAGTACACAACAGAAAACCTAAAGAGGATCAGATTCTTTCCCACCAGGCCTTCAGGCTAAAACCTATAACTGCCCCCATTGCCTTATTCCAGGTCACCCTTAAGAGCCTTTGGAAATAGAAAGGACGGGCATCATTACCGGTCTACAGCTCATTTCTGGGCTTACTGGATGCCCCACTACTAAGCCAAGACTTTAAAGCGGACCCTAACTCATCCCTACAGGCCTCGAGTATAAAACATATCGATTACATCATTTCCTTATTCCAGGTGGGGGGCGAGGAGCTTAAAGAACAAGAAAGCCTATAGATCCCGGGAGATTACAGGTCAAGCCAAAGTACCTTCCAAATTGAAATAAAAATACCGGCCTGCAGCTCGTTTATAGCCTCACAGGATGTCCCAATGCTAAAAAGCAGCTGGAAATTTAAGGCAGACCAGGACCCATCTCACTGGAAAGCGGCCACCATCATTGCCTTTTTCCAGGTCAACCTTAAGAGCCTTTGTAAATGCAAAGGACGGCGTCATTACTGGCCTACAGCTCATTTCTGGGCTTACTGGATGCCCCACTACTAAAGATCAGCCGAAACTTTGAAGCGGACCAGAACCCATCTCAACAGGCCTCGAGTATAAAACGTATAGATGGCACCTGTTAGACACTTACCTTGTCGCCGTTCCGGGTCCCGCGGCGCGCTGTCGGGTGGGCCCCAGCGGGCTGCTGCTCGGCGGTCCCCGGGTCTTCCGTCCCCTCGGCACCGCCGTGGGGTCCAGGGGCTGGCGGCGCAGGACACGGCTGGTGGCCGCGTCGCAGCCCGCTCCGCGCGGCTGCGTCGGCCTGCTGGGCTTCCGGGTGGCGTGGCGCTGCCTCCTCCAGGCGGGGGCGCGCCTGTCTCGCTTCGTGCTCGCGCGCGTGCGCCAGCACGTCTCTCTTATGCCTCCCGGCGGCGCTTTCCCCAGCGCGCCCGCCGGGGGCGAGTTTAAAGTGGCCAATCTGCGGCTGGATCCTGGGATCGGACCCAGGGACTGGTCGGCCTGTCTGGCCTGGGCCGTCCAGCTCCTGGGACCGATCCCATTATTATGTATGCACCAATCACTGTCCTTCCCTCCAATTGCCCCCTTCCTTAGTGGCCAGTATTCCCTATAAAGTATTTCTGCTCCATTATCCCAGTGCCCGTTATAGCCTCTGGGTTCTGGATGTGCGTTACTGTGTCTCCTGTTATTATTCGGCTTTTGGCCTCGACTTCCCTTGCTTGCTGCCTGCCCTGACCTTTCGCTTGCCTGACCACGATTCTGCCTGACCCCTCTGATACCTCGCACCGTGACCTCCTGGATTTGACCTCGGCTCGTTTGACTACCCTTTGTTACCTCCTTCGGATACCACGCCCTGTGACCTCCTGGTTTGACCTCGGCCTGTATTTGGACTTCTGCCATCCGGCATCCTCATTCGGGATTCCCTGCCATTCATCTGTCTGCACCTTAAGCTGGTATCCTTTGCGCCCTATAAGTCCTGGGGGCAACCGACTGGGAGAGGCATTACCCGCGTCTCCTACAAGCGGGGGCTTGTCTATAGGCAGAAGAGGCGGTGGAGATTGGGGGTTACCAGCTCAAGACAGACAGGTGTTCGGTACAGTCCTGACAGCACCATTGCCTTATTCCAGGTCAACCCTAAGAGCTTTTGGAAATGCAAAGGATGAGCGTCATTACTGGCCTTGTGGGATGCCGGGTCCTCTGGATGACATAGCAGAAAACTTAAAGCGGACCAGATCCTATCCCACCAGGCCTTCAGGCTAAAACCTATAACTGCCCCCATTGCCTTATCCCAGGTCAACCTTAAGAGCCTTTGGAAATGCAAAGGACGGGCGTCATTACTGGCCTACAGCTCGTTTCTGGGCTTACTGGATGCCCCACTACTAAGCCAAGACTTTAAAGCAGACCATAACCCATCCCTACAGGCCTCGAGTATAAAACGTATAGATTACATCATTGAAATGATGAATGGATGGATGTGGAAAAGATGGATCAATAGGGGATGAATGGCTGGGAGAGAAATGGATGGAAGGATGGATGGGGAAGAGATGGATGGATGAAGAAGAGATGGATGGGGGAGGGATGGTTGGTTGGGGAGGGATGAATTGATGGGCAAGCGATGGATGGATGGGCAAGCAATAAATGAGGGATGGATGAATATGGAGGGAGGGATGGATGTATGGGGAAGGGATGGGGGAAAAGACTTATTAGGGTTTAGTTTCGCTTAAAAAGTGCAACTAAAATTATTTTCTATTTTAGTTCTGCTTTTAATTATATGAAAAAGTAAGTGAAAGGAGGAGAGGCGAGTATTTCGTTTTTAATGGCAATCCTCTTAAACTCCTGATTGTCAATCATCACTAAGCCATATAAAGCAGCAGGTTAGGTAAGTCTTTGTGCTGCAGGTTATTAGGGAGGATTGTGGGATATCCATAGTGAGTAGCGGGGGCGTGGGGCATCCATCCCGGGCAGGAAGCAGAGCCCAGCCTCTATTCAGGCCTTGTTATTGGAGGCTGGATGAGTGCGTCTGCTGGCGGCAGATAAGAGGCAGCTATCAGCCCCGGGGATCGGCTATCACACGCCCCCATCAGACCCCAGGCCCTTATCTGAAATTTCCATCTAGTGGAAAGAGGAAAAACAGGCCCGCCGACTCCGAGCACAGACCTGCCCTCACATTTCCTCCACCATGGAAGGGGCAAGCTCGCCTCAGCCTGCCATAGCAGATCTCTTTAATCTGACCTAAATCTATAAGGGAGGATACAGGAGGAGAAGAGCTTACACTCTATTAGGGTATAAGGGAGGATACAGGAGGAGAAGAGCTTACACTCTATTAGGGTATAAGAAAGGATACAGAAGGAGAAGAGCTTACACTCTATTAGGGTATAAGGGAGGATACAGGAGGAGAAGAGCTTACACTCTATTAGGGTATAAGGGAGGATACAGGAGGAGAAGAGCTTACACTCTATTAGGTTATAAGGGAGGATACAGAAGGAGAAGAGCTTATACTGTATTTGGGTATAAGGGAGGATACAGCAGGAGAAGAGCTTACACTCTATTAGGGTATAAGGCAGGATACAGGAGGAGAAGAGCTTACAATCTATTAGGATATAAGGGATAAAAGGGAGGATACAAGAGGAGAAGAGCTTACACTCTATTAGGGTATAAGGGAGGATACAGGAGGAGAAGAGCTTACAATCTATTAGGATATAAGGGAGGATACAGGAGGAGAAGAGCTTACACTCTATTAGGGTATAAGGGAGGATACAGGAGGAGAAGAGCTTACACTCTATTAGGGTATAAGGGAGGATACAGAAGGAGAAGAGCTTACACTCTATTAGGGTATAAGGGAGGATACAGAAGGAGAAGAGCTTACACTCTATTAGGGTATAAGGGAGGATACAGAAGGAGAAGAGCTTACACTCTATTAGGGTATAAGGGAGGATACAGGAGGCGAAGAGCTTACACTCTATTAGGGTATAAGGGAGGATACAGGAGGAGAAGAGCTTACACTCTATTAGGGTATAAGGGAGGATACAGGAGGCGAAGAGCTTACACTCTATTAGGGTATAAGGGAGGATACAGGAGGAGAAGAGCTTACACTCTATTAGGGTATAAGGGAGGATACAGGAGGAGAAGAGCTTACACTCTATTAGGGTATAAGGGAGGATACAGGAGGAGAAGAGCTTACACTCTATTAGGGTATAAGGGAGGATACAGGAGGAGAAGAGCTGACACTCTATTAGGGTATAAGGGAGGATACAGGAGGAGAAGAGCTTACAATCTATTAGGGGATAAGGGAGGATACAGAAGGAGAAGAGCTTACACTCTATTAGGGTATAAGGGAGGATACAGGAGGAGAAGAGCTTACACTCTATTAGGGTATATAGGCTGCTAGGTTCCCTCCCCTGGGGGTATCCCCTGCCATGTAAAAACCACCCTGTAAAATTTACCTCTCCCCTATCCAACGATGCCAAGAATTAGGAATCAAGTATGGCGGCTCTGTTGCCCTGCATTAGATTATACACAGAGGCGGAGTTCTCCCTTAAAGCTATCTGATCGGAGCAGTCTGAGTGCGATGGTATCAGAAGAAAGCATGGAAAACACTCACCCTCCCGATCCTAATCCCAATCTCCGGAGCGATCCGTTCCCGGACCCCTAATCTGCAGCATCTAGAACTGAAACCAGAACAAAGGGTGGCGGCGCGCTCACGGGCCGCCGATCGGCAAACACACGGGATGCGGATCAAAGAGGCAGCCTTCCGAGAGAGCGAGCCGGGAGGAAGAAGGAGATGTACCTGCCCGAAACGTACCTGGGTGACCCACCGGGGCTACAGCTCCCGCCACTGATATAGAATATATATATATATATATATATATATATATATATATATATATATATATTATATAGATATATCTATTACATTGTACAGCGCTATGGAAGTGGATGCAGTTCAATTTAACCTACAACTTACCAACTAACTATATAATTATTATATTTTTATATTATAAAGCATTAAAAAGCAGAGTTTTATTCAAAAAAAAAAAAATTATATATATAATATATACCTATTGTCTCCTGCACTCACAACGCTTGGTTTAAACCTTGTAGCATCTAGTTTGCTTTGTTCCCTGTACTAGAAGTTTTACCTTGTCTGTAATCATACCCTGTAAAAGCGCTACAGAAGATGATGACACTATAAATAAGCATTAATAATAATATACGCTACATTGTACAGCGCCATAGATTATGCTGTGCAATGTAACTTAGGAACATATATATAATTATTACTATTAATTATTGTTATATAATATATATATATATATATATATATATATATATATATATATATATATATATATATTAAATTATTACTATTATTACATTGATAATATATATATATATTAATTATGCTAAAAATTATTATTGTTGACATAGCACCATCTTCTTGTGTAGCGCTGTACAAGGTGTAATATAACAAATAATAACAATGTTATAATATCTCTAATAATAATATATATTATCATAGAATGTAATAATAATATTAATGTTAGTGTAGAATATTAGCTCCTGGAGTGACGCTCAATCCCCCGCCGTCCTTGTTGCTGTAACATTAGGAGTCGTTCTATTGCACCTCATTATTAATCCGCCTCCCAGGCCCCCCGCTTATATTGCACAATGGTACAGTAAAGATGGAGGTTACACTGCACCGTGTCAGGGACAGATGGAGGAACTCCGCAGACACAGATAGTGGAAGGTCAGAGGAGAGCAATTTACCCGACGTTTCGGGGACTCTCTTGCATGCTATTAAACCTTTGCTGAAATGTTCTATATGTTGGAGTTCCCCTTTACAAAAGTACACATTTCAATTCAGGATGCCCCCCAGTTCGCCAATAGAAACTCACCTCTCCCCAGTTCCAAGGTGCAACGCTCCCCGCCAGTTTTGAGGCCGGCCATTGGCTGATCTCTAGGATGATGTGCACCAGCCGCTACATCCCTGGTTTCCCTATGGAGTGCGCACTCCCCGCGCATCTGAATGGCTGGGCGTGTTTGTTTCCACCACACAAGCCACGCCCCCTGCCCATTTTGAGGCCAGTGATTGGCTGGTCTCAAGGATGCCGTATACCACCCGTTGCATCCCTGGTTTCCCTATGGAGTGCACACTCCCGCGCAGCTGACCGATTTGAATGGCTGGCCATTTCCACCACCGAAGCCACGCCTAATGCCAATTTTGAGGCCCGCCATTGGCTGATCTCAAGGATGATGTGCACCAGCCATTGCATCCCTCGTTTCCCTATGGAGTGCACACTCCTGCGCACCAGGCCTATCTGAATGGCTAGGTACCGGTATGTTTTTTCCACCACTGAAGCCACGCCCCCTTTAAGTTTTGAGGCCGGCCATTGGCTGATCTCAAGAATGACATTCATCAGCCGGGTGCTGCCCACATCCCTGGTTTCCCTATGTAGTGCACCCAGCCTATCTGAATGGCTGGGCGTGATTTCTTTCCCACCACCGAAGCCACGCCCCCCACAATTTTGAGCCCGGTGATTGGCAGATCTCAAGGATGATGTGCACCACCCACGCATCCCTGGTTTCCCTATGTAGTGCACATTCCAAACTATCTGAATGGCTGGGCATGTTTTTTTCTGCCACCAAAGCCACGCCCCCTTCCAGCTTTGAGGCCACCGATTGGCTGAACTCAAGGATGCTGGATGATGTGCACCAGCTGTCGCATCCCTGGTTTCCCTATGTAGTGCACACTCCCACGCACCTGGTCTATCTGAATACCTGGGCGTGTCTTTTTCCACCAGACAAGCCACGCCCCCTGCCAGTTTGGAGGCCAGTCATTGGATGATCTCAAGGATGCCGTATGACGTACAGCTGGCTTATTTGAATGGCTGGGCGTGTCTCTTTCCACCACCGAGGCCACGCCTCCTGCCAGTTTTGAGGCCACTGATTGGCTGATCTCAAGGATGATGTGCACCAGCCATTGCATCCCTTGTTTCCCTATGTAGCGCACACTCCCGTGCTCCTGGTCTGTCTGAATGGCTGAGCGTGGTTTCTTCCACCACAGAAGCCACGCCCCCTGCCAGTTTTGAGACCAGCCATTGGCTCATCTCAAGGATGATGTGCACCAGCTGTCACATCCCTGGTTTCCCTATGGAGTGCACACTCCAGCGCACCCTACCTATCTGAATGGCTGGGCGTGTTTTTTTTCCACCACAGAAGCCACGCCCCCTTCCAGTTTTGAGGCCAACCATTGGCTGATCTCAAGGATGCTGGATGATGTGCACCAGCTGTTGTATCCCTGGTTTCCCTATGGAGTGCACACTCCTGCGTTTTTTTTCTCCACCACTGAAGCCACGCCCCCTGCCAGTTTTGAGGCCCGCCATTGGCTGATCTCAAGGATGCTGGATGACGTGCACCAGCTGTCGCATCCCTGGTTTCCCTATGGAGTGCACATTACCGCACATCTGGCCTATCTGAATGGCTAGGTGTGTTTTTTTCCACCACCGAAGCCACACCCCCTTCACGTTGTGAGGCCACCGATTGGCTGATCTCGAGGATGATGTGCACCAGCCATCGCATCCCTGATTTCCCTATGGAGTGCACACTTCCGTGTACCCTGCCTATATCTGAATGGCTAGGTGTGTTTTTTCCCCCTCCCCCTGCCAGTAATGAGGCCAGCCATTGGCTGATCTCGAGGATGATGTGCACCAGCCATCGCATCCCTGATTTCCCTATGGAGTGCACACTTCCGTGTACCCTGCCTATATCTGAATGGCTAGGTGTGTTTTTCCCCCTCCCCCTGCCAGTAATGAGGCCAGCCATTGGCTGATCTCAAGGATGATGTGCACCATGTTGCATCCCTGTTTCCCTATGGAGTGTACATTACCGCACATCTGGCCTATCTGAATGGCTAGGTGTGTTTTTCCACCACCGAAGCCACACCCCCTTCATGTTGTGAGGCCACCGATTGGCTGATCTCAAGGATGATGTGCACCATGTTGCATCCCTGTTTCCCTATGTCGTGTACACTGGGTGCGGGATTGCGCACAGCTGCAGGGAAGCCAAAGACAACATTGCCGGAGCCTCCAGTAAAGGTGAGTTTACAGGTGACCCCTGGGGGGCTTCACACAGCCTGAATTGGGAAGCAAACTAGAGGCCGGCCCTGGAGTCTCTTAGATTTCAGGGCCAATTCGGTCAAGTTTTGAGCCGCTTTATAACTTTGTCAGACACCATGAGCGAGTCTCCGAGGGGCCCCGGACCACGCTCCTGCGAGACACCAGTCTCAGCCCTCATTGGACAAGACCAGAAAAAAAAGGGTTATGGAGAGTATAAAATGGCACTGGGAAAGGAGGCGAGATCAGGACCCAGCTGTGGAGACTCTGCACGGCGTCTGCAGAGAAAAAGAGGGCGAGACACGGAAGAGGGGGGGGGGGGGGGAGCGGCGCAGAGAGTCCCGGGCTTATCAATTTAATCATCGCTTCTGGTAGAAACCCAGAGACAGGTAGATAGAAGGCGAGGATTGCAATTACCTCCCCCGTCAGATAAAGCTCCTCTATCAGCCGCTACTTGTGACAACCCAAAATCGCCTCCTTATCACCAGCCTAGATCTGTGCTGCGCCAACCCCGCGCCACACTGCCGCAAAGTGCCGCCCCCAACAGACCACCACCACAACAGCTATATACACTCTATTAGGGTATACGGGAGGATACAGAAGGAGAAGAGCTTACACTCTATTAGGGTATAAGGGAGGATACAGGAGGAGAAGAGCTTACACTCTATTAGGGTATAAGGGAGGATACAGGAGGAGAAGAGCTTACACTCTATTAGGGTATAAGGGAGGATACAGGAGGAGAAGAGCTTACACTCTATTAGAGTATAAGGGAGGATACAGAAGGAGAAGAGCTTACACTCTATTAGGGTATAAGGGAGGATACAGGAGGAGAAGAGCTTACACTCTATTAGGGTATAAGGGAGGATACAGAAGGAGAAGAGCTTACACTCTATTAGGGTATAAGGGAGGATACAGGAGGAGAAGAGCTTACACTCTATTAGGGTATAAGGGAGGATACAGGAGGAGAAGAGCTTACACTCTATTAGGGTATAAGGGAGGATACAGGAGGAGAAGAGCTTACACTCTATTAGGGAGGATATATAGAGTGAGGTTATCAGGAGGCTCGATCCCTGGGAAATGACGCTGGCCCCATCTGCTCCCTGTTCTGTGATGGAGGGGGGGGGGGGGCGCGCTTTAATTTGATCCTTATCATTAGATATAAAGGAGGCGGTGGCGGCGTCTGATATCTATTCGGGGTGGAGATAAGATCGCGGCGGCGGCGGCAGCTGTGAGATCTCGGCAGAAATACTTTGCTCCACACGTGATCCCTATAACACAATGGAGGGGGAGAGATAGGGATCAGCGTGTCGGGACGGAATGGAGATGCTTATCAGGATGTGACGGCATATAATGGAATATTTCTGCGCTTAATCGGGGGCTGCCATCGGGGGGGAGGAGCTTTATCCCACTCGGCATCTGCTCCGCGCACACTGCGCCTTCTCACCTCTATCTCAGTAATTTGCATAATGCATAATGAGATGGCGGGGGCGCGCGGGGCGGGCGTCCATATATCTGGGCCGGGGAGATAAGGTCCCGAATGTGTGACGGGAAGTATGGGAAATATTCCGGGAGAGATAGCGCGCAGAAAAGAACAAAAGAAAAGAACGAAAGAGGGGAAATAGAAAGATGAAACCCCCGACAATAAGGATGGAGAAAAGAAAAGAACGAAAGAGGGAAAATAGAAAGAAGAAACCTCCGACAATAAGGATGGAGAAAAGAAAAGAACGAAAGAGGGGAAATAGAAAGAAGAAACCTCCAACAATGCGGATGGAGAAAAGAACGAAAGAGGGGAAATAGAAAGAAGAAACCTCCGACAATAAGGATGGAGAAAAGAACGAAAGAGGGGAAATAGAAAGAAGAAACCTCCGACAATGCGGATGGAGAAAAGAAAAGAACGAAAGAGGGGAAATAGAAAGAAGAAACCTCCGACAATGCGGATGGAGAAAAGAAAAGAACGAAAGAGGGGAAATAGAAAGAAGAAACCTCCGACAATAAGGATGGAGAAAAGAAAAGAACGAAAGAGGGGAAATAGAAAGAAGAAACCTCCGACAATAAGGATGGAGAAAAGAAAAGAACGAAAGAGGGGAAATAGAAAGAAGAAACCTCCGACAATAAGGATGGAGAAAAGAAAAGAACGAAAGAGGGGAAATAGAAAGAAGAAGCCGCCAACAATAAGGATGGAGAAAAGAAAAGAACGAAAGAGGGGAAATAGAAAGATGAAACCTCCGACAATAAGGATGGAGAAAAGAACGAAAGAGGGGAAATAGAAAGAAGAAACCTCCGACAATAAGGACGGAGAAAAGAAAAGAACGAAAGAGGGGAAATAGAAAGATGAAACCTCCGACAATAAGGATGGAGAAAAGAAAAGAACGAAAGAGGGGAAATAGAAAGAAGAAACCTCCAACAATGCGGATGGAGAAAAGAACGAAAGAGGGGAAATAGAAAGAAGAAACCTCCGACAATAAGGATGGAGAAAAGAACGAAAGAGGGGAAATAGAAAGAAGAAACCTCCGACAATAAGGATGGAGAAAAGAACGAAAGAGGGGAAATAGAAAGAAGAAACCTCCGACAATGCGGATGGAGAAAAGAAAAGAACGAAAGAGGGGAAATAGAAAGAAGAAACCTCCGACAATGCGGATGGAGAAAAGAAAAGAACGAAAGAGGGGAAATAGAAAGAAGAAACCTCCGACAATAAGGATGGAGAAAAGAAAAGAACGAAAGAGGGGAAATAGAAAGAAGAAACCTCCGACAATGCGGATGGAGAAAAGAAAAGAACGAAAGAGGGGAAATAGAAAGAAGAAACCTCCGACAATAAGGATGGAGAAAAGAAAAGAATGAAAGAGGGGAAATAGAAAGAAGAAACCTCCGACAATAAGGATGGAGAAAAGAAAAGAACGAAAGAGGGGAAATAGAAAGAAGAAACCTCCGACAATAAGGATGGAGAAAAGAAAAGAACGAAAGAGGGGAAATAGAAAGAAGAAGCCGCCAACAATAAGGATGGAGAAAAGAAAAGAACGAAAGAGGGGAAATAGAAAGATGAAACCTCCGACAATAAGGATGGAGAAAAGAACGAAAGAGGGGAAATAGAAAGAAGAAACCTCCGACAATAAGGACGGAGAAAAGAAAAGAACGAAAGAGGGGAAATAGAAAGATGAAACCTCCGACAATAAGGATGGAGAAAAGAAAAGAACGAAAGAGGGGAAATAGAAAGAAGAAACCTCCAACAATGCGGATGGAGAAAAGAAAAGAACGAAAGAGGGGAAATAGAAAGATGAAACCTCCGACAATAAGGATGGAGAAAAGAACGAAAGAGGGGAAATAGAAAGAAGAAACCTCCGACAATAAGGATGGAGAAAAGAAAAGAACGAAAGAGGGGAAATAGAAAGATGAAACCTCCGACAATAAGGATGGAGAAAAGAACGAAAGAGGGGAAATAGAAAGAAGAAACCTCCGACAATGCGGATGGAGAAAAGAAAAGAACGAAAGAGGGGAAATAGAAAGATGAAACCTCCGACAATGCGGATGGAGAAAAGAAAAGAACGAAAGAGGGGAAATAGAAAGAAGAAACCTCCAACAATAAGGATGGAGAAAAGAACGAAAGAGGGGAAATAGAAAGAAGAAACCTCCGACAATGCGGATGGAGAAAAGAAAAGAACGAAAGAGGGGAAATAGAAAGAAGAAACCTCCGACAATAAGGATGGAGAAAAGAAAAGAACGAAAGAGGGGAAATAGAAAGAAGAAACCTCCGACAATAAGGATGGAGAAAAGAAAAGAACGAAAGAGGGGAAATAGAAAGAAGAAACCTCCGACAATAAGGATGGAGAAAAGAAAAGAACGAAAGAGGGGAAATAGAAAGAAGAAACCTCCGACAATAAGGATGGAGAAAAGAAAAGAACGAAAGAGGGGAAATAGAAAGAAGAAGCCGCCAACAATAAGGATGGAGAAAAGAAAAGAACGAAAGAGGGGAAATAGAAAGATGAAACCGCCGACAATGCGGATGGAGAAAAGAAAAGAACGAAAGAGGGGAAATAGAAAGAAGAAACCTCCGACAATAAGGACGGAGAAAAGAAAAGAACGAAAGAGGGGAAATAGAAAGAAGAAACCTCCAACAATGCGGATGGAGAAAAGAAAAGAACGAAAGAGGGGAAATAGAAAGAAGAAACCTCCGACAATAAGGATGGAGAAAAGAAAAGAACGAAAGAGGGGAAATAGAAAGATGAAACCTCCGACAATAAGGATGGAGAAAAGAACGAAAGAGGGGAAATAGAAAGATGAAGCCGCCAACAATACGGATGGAGAAAAGAAAAGAACGAAAGAGGGGAAATAGAAAGAAGAAACCTCCGACAATAAGGATGGAGAAAAGAAAAGAACGAAAGAGGGGAAATAGAAAGAAGAAACCTCCGACAATAAGGATGAAGAAAAGAAAAGAACGAAAGAGGGGAAATAGAAAGAAGAAACCTCCGACAATAAGGATGGAGAAAAGAACGAAAGAGGGGAAATAGAAAGATGAAGCCGCCAACAACAAGGATGGAGAAAAGAAAAGAACGAAAGAGGGGAAATAGAAAGAAGAAACCTCCGACAATAAGGATGGAGAAAAGAAAAGAACGAAAGAGGGGAAATAGAAAGATGAAGCCGCCAACAATACGGATGGAGAAAAGAAAAGAACGAAAGAGGGGAAATAGAAAGAAGAAACCTCCGACAATAAGGATGGAGAAAAGAAAAGAACGAAAGAGGGGAAATAGAAAGAAGAAACCTCCGACAATAAGGATGGAGAAAAGAAAAGAACGAAAGAGGGGAAATAGAAAGAAGAAACCTCCGACAATGCGGATGGAGAAAAGAAAAGAACGAAACAGGGGAAATAGAAAGAAGAAACCTCCGACAATAAGGATGGAGAAAAGAAAAGAACGAAAGAGGGGAAATAGAAAGAAGAAACCTCCGACAATAAGGATGGAGAAAAGAAAAGAACGAAAGAGGGGAAATAGAAAGAAGAAACCTCCGACAATGCGGATGGAGAAAAGAAAAGAACGAAAGAGGGGAAATAGAAAGAAGAAACCTCCAACAATGCTGATGGAGAAAAGAAAAGAACGAAAGAGGGGGAATAGAAAGAAGAAACCTCCGACAATAAGGATGGAGAAAAGAAAAGAACGAAAGAGGGGAAATAGAAAGAAGAAACCTCCGACAATAAGGATGGAGAAAAGAAAAGAACGAAAGAGGGGAAATAGAAAGAAGAAACCTCCGACAATAAGGATGGAGAAAAGAAAAGAACGAAAGAGGGGAAATAGAAAGATGAAACCCCCGACAATGCGGATGGAGAAAAAAAAAAGAACGAAAGAGAGGAAATAGAAAGAAGAAACCTCCGACAATAAGGATGGAGAAAAGAAAAGAACGAAAGAGGGGAAATAGAAAGAAACCCCCAACAATGCGGATGGAGAAAAGAAAAGAACGAAAGAGGGGAAATAGAAAGAAGAAACCTCCGACAATAAGGATGGAGAAAAGAAAAGAACGAAAGAGGGGAAATAGAAAGAAGAAACCTCCGACAATAAGGATGGAGAAAAGAAAAGAACGAAAGAGGGGAAATAGAAAGATGAAGCCTCCAACAATGCGGATGGAGAAAAGAAAAGAACGAAAGAGGGGAAATAGAAAGATGAAACCTCCGACAATAAGGATGGAGAAAAGAAAAGAACGAAAGAGGGGAAATAGAAAGAAGAAACCTCCGACAATAAGGATGGAGAAAAGAAAAGAACGAAAGAGGGGAAATAGAAAGAAGAAACCTCCGACAATAAGGATGGAGAAAAGAAAAGAACGAAAGAGGGGAAATAGAAAGATGAAGCCTCCAACAATGCGGATGGAGAAAAGAAAAGAACGAAAGAGGGGAAATAGAAAGATGAAACCTCCGACAATAAGGATGGAGAAAAGAAAAGAACGAAAGAGGGGAAATAGAAAGATGAAGCCGCCAACAATGCAGATGGAGAAAAGAAAAGAACGAAAGAGGGGAAATAGAAAGAAGAAACCTCCGACAATGCGGATGGAGAAAAGAAAAGAACGAAAGAGGGGAAATAGAAAGAAGAAACCTCCGACAATGCGGATGGAGAAAAGAAAAGAACGAAAGAGGGGAAAGAGAAAGATGAAGCCGCCAACAATAGGGATGGAGAAAAGAAAAGAACGAAAGAGGGGAAATAGAAAGATGAAACCTCAGACAATAAGGATGGAGAAAAGAAAAGAACGAAAGAGGGGAAATAGAAAAAAGAAACCCCCGACAATAAGGATGGAGAAAAGAAAAGAACGAAAGAGGGGAAATAGAAAAAAGAAACCCCCGACAATAAGGATGGAAAAAAGAAAAGAACGAAAGAGGGGAAATAGAAAGAAGAAACCTCCAACAATAAGGATGGAGAAAAGAAAAGAACGAAAGAGGGGAAATAGAAAGATGAAACCGCCGACAATAAGGATGGAGAAAAGAAAAGAACAAAAGAGGAAAAATAGAAAGAAGAAACCTCCAACAATAAGGATGGAGAAAAGAAAAGAACGAAAGAGGGGAAATAGAAAGATGAAACCGCCGACAATAAGGATAGAGAAAAGAAAAGAACGAAAGAGGGGAAATAGAAAGAAGAAACCTCCGACAATGCGGATGGAGAAAAGAAAAGAACGAAAGAGGGGAAATAGAAAGAAGAAACCTCCAACAATAAGGATGGAGAAAAGAAAAGAACGAAAGAGGGGAAATAGAAAGAAGAAACCTCCAACAATGCGGATGGAGAAAAGAAAAGAACGAAAGAGGAGAAATAGAAAGAAGAAACCTCCAACAATAAGGATGGAGAAAAGAAAAGAACGAAAGAGGGGAAATAGAAAGATGAAACCGCCGACAATAAGGATGGAGAAAAGAAAAGAACGAAAGAGGGGAAATAGAAAGAAGAAACCTCCAACAATAAGGATGGAGAAAAGAAAAGAACGAAAGAGGGGAAATAGAAAGAAGAAACCTCCGACAATGCGGATGGAGAAAAGAAAAGAACGAAAGAGGGGAAATAGAAAGAAGAAACCTCCGACAATAAGGATGGAGAAAAGAAAAGAACGAAAGAGGGGAAATAGAAAGAAGAAACCTCCGACAATAAGGATAGAGAAAAGAAAAGAACGAAAGAGGGGAAATAGAAAGAAACCCCCGACAATGCGGATGGAGAAAAGAAAAGAACGAAAGAGGGGAAATAGAAAGAAGAAACCTCCGACAATGCGGATGGAGAAAAGAAAAGAACGAAAGAGGGGAAATAGAAAGAAGAAACCTCCGACAATAAGGATGGAGAAAAGAAAAGAACGAAAGAGGGGGAATAGAAAGAAGAAACCTCCGACAATAAGGATGGAGAAAAGAAAAGAACGAAAGAGGGGAAATAGAAAGATGAAGCCGCCAACAATGCGGATGGAGAAAAGAAAAGAACGAAAGAGGAGAAATAGAAAGAAAAAACCTCCGACAATAAGGATGGAGAAAAGAAAAGAACGAAAGAGGGGAAATAGAAAGAAGAAACCTCCGACAATGCGGATGGAGAAAAGAAAAGAACGAAAGAGGGGGAATAGAAAGAAGAAACCTCAGACAATAAGGATGGAGAAAAGAAAAGAACGAAAGAGGGGAAATAGAAAGATGAAACCTCAGACAATGCGGATGGAGAAAAGAAAAGAACGAAAGAGGGGAAATAGAAAGAAGAAACCTCCGACAATGCGGATGGAGAAAAGAAAAGAACGAAAGAGGGGGAATAGAAAGAAGAAACCTCAGACAATAAGGATGGAGAAAAGAAAAGAATGAAAGAGGGGAAATAGAAAGAAGAAACCTCCGACAATGTGGATGGAGAAAAGAAAAGAACGAAAGAGGGGAAATAGAAAGAAGAAACCTCCGACAATGTGGATGGAGAAAAGAAAAGAACGTAAGAGGGGAAATAGAAAGATGAAGCCGCCAACAATGCGGATGGAGAAAAGAAAAGAACGAAAGAGGGGAAATAGAAAGAAGAAACCTCCGACAATAAGGATGGAGAAAAGAAAAGAACGAAAGAGGAGAAATAGAAAGATGAAGCCGCCAACAATGCGGATGGAGAAAAGAAAAGAACGAAAGAGGAGAAATAGAAAGATGAAGCCGCCAACAATGCGGATGGAGAAAAGAAAAGAACGAAAGAGGAGAAATAGAAAGAAGAAACCTCCGACAATGCGGATGGAGAAAAGAAAAGAACGAAAGAGGAGAAATAGAAAGAAGAAACCTCCGACAATGCGGATGGAGAAAAGAAAAGAACGAAAGAGGGGAAATAGAAAGAAGAAACCTCCGACAATAAGGATGGAGAAAAGAAAAGAACGAAAGAGGGGAAATAGAAAGAAGAAACCTCCGACAATGCGGATGGAGAAAAGAAAAGAACGAAAGAGGGGAAATAGAAAGAAGAAACCTCCGACAATAAGGATGGAGAAAAGAAAAGAACGAAAGAGGGGAAATAGAAAGAAGAAACCTCCGACAATAAGGATGGAGAAAAGAAAAGAACGAAAGAGGGGAAATAGAAAGAAGAAACCTCAGACAATGCGGATGGAGAAAAGAAAAGAACGAAAGAGGGGAAATAGAAAGATGAAACCTCTGACAATAAGGATGGAGAAAAGAAAAGAACGAAAGAGGGGAAATAGAAAGAAGAAACCTCAGACAATGCGGATGGAGAAAAGAAAAGAACGAAAGAGGGGAAATAGAAAGAAGAAACCTCCGACAATAAGGATGGAGAAAAGAAAAGAACGAAAGAGGGGAAATAGAAAGAAGAAACCTCAGACAATGCGGATGGAGAAAAGAAAAGAACGAAAGAGGGGAAATAGAAAGAAGAAACCTCCGACAATAAGGATGGAGAAAAGAAAAGAACGAAAGAGGGGAAATAGAAAGAAGAAACCTCCGACAATGCGGATGGAGAAAAGAAAAGAACGAAAGAGGGGAAATAGAAAGAAGAAACCTCCGACAATAAGGATGGAGAAAAGAAAAGAACGAAAGAGGGGAAATAGAAAGAAGAAACCTCCGACAATAAGGATGGAGAAAAGAAAAGAACGAAAGAGGGGAAATAGAAAGAAGAAACCTCCGACAATAAGGATGGAGAAAAGAAAAGAACGAAAGAGGGGGAATAGAAAGAAGAAACCTCCGACAATAAGGATGGAGAAAAGAAAAGAACGAAAGAGGGGAAATAGAAAGATGAAGCCGCCAACAATGCGGATGGAGAAAAGAAAAGAACGAAAGAGGAGAAATAGAAAGAAAAAACCTCCGACAATAAGGATGGAGAAAAGAAAAGAACGAAAGAGGGGAAATAGAAAGAAGAAACCTCCGACAATGCGGATGGAGAAAAGAAAAGAACGAAAGAGGGGGAATAGAAAGAAGAAACCTCAGACAATAAGGATGGAGAAAAGAAAAGAATGAAAGAGGGGAAATAGAAAGAAGAAACCTCCGACAATGTGGATGGAGAAAAGAAAAGAACGAAAGAGGGGAAATAGAAAGAAGAAACCTCCGACAATGTGGATGGAGAAAAGAAAAGAACGTAAGAGGGGAAATAGAAAGATGAAGCCGCCAACAATGCGGATGGAGAAAAGAAAAGAACGAAAGAGGGGAAATAGAAAGAAGAAACCTCCGACAATAAGGATGGAGAAAAGAAAAGAACGAAAGAGGAGAAATAGAAAGATGAAGCCGCCAACAATGCGGATGGAGAAAAGAAAAGAACGAAAGAGGAGAAATAGAAAGATGAAGCCGCCAACAATGCGGATGGAGAAAAGAAAAGAACGAAAGAGGAGAAATAGAAAGAAGAAACCTCCGACAATGCGGATGGAGAAAAGAAAAGAACGAAAGAGGAGAAATAGAAAGAAGAAACCTCCGACAATGCGGATGGAGAAAAGAAAAGAACGAAAGAGGGGAAATAGAAAGAAGAAACCTCCGACAATAAGGATGGAGAAAAGAAAAGAACGAAAGAGGGGAAATAGAAAGAAGAAACCTCCGACAATGCGGATGGAGAAAAGAAAAGAACGAAAGAGGGGAAATAGAAAGAAGAAACCTCCGACAATAAGGATGGAGAAAAGAAAAGAACGAAAGAGGGGAAATAGAAAGAAGAAACCTCCGACAATAAGGATGGAGAAAAGAAAAGAACGAAAGAGGGGAAATAGAAAGAAGAAACCTCAGACAATGCGGATGGAGAAAAGAAAAGAACGAAAGAGGGGAAATAGAAAGATGAAACCTCTGACAATAAGGATGGAGAAAAGAAAAGAACGAAAGAGGGGAAATAGAAAGAAGAAACCTCAGACAATGCGGATGGAGAAAAGAAAAGAACGAAAGAGGGGAAATAGAAAGAAGAAACCTCCGACAATAAGGATGGAGAAAAGAAAAGAACGAAAGAGGGGAAATAGAAAGATGAAACCTCCGACAATAAGGATGGAGAGGTGGGGGCGTGGCTTCGTTCGTTAGTCGTTAACGTATTTTAAAAGTGGACCAAAACCCGGGGTGATCGGCTTCGGGAATCTTTAAGGTCATCATACCTACCAGCTTTTCAGGGTGGGAAAGAGGGACATTTGTTAAATTAGGCCACGCCCCCTCATTGAGAGATAGATGAAGCCACGCCCCCTCATTGAGGGATATATGAAGCCACGCCTCCTCATTGAGGGATGGATGAAGCCACGCCCCCTCATTGAGGGATAGATGAAGCCACGCCCCCTCATTGAGGGATAGATGAAGCCACGCCCCCTCATTGAGGGGTAGATGAAGCCACACCCCCTCATTGAGGGATATATGAAGTCACGCCTCCTCATTGAGGGATAGATGAAGCCATGCCCCCTCATTGAGGGATATATGAAGCCACGCCTCCTCATTGGGGGATGGATGAAGCCACGCCCCCTCATTGAGGGATGGATAGGAGATACATTGTAACAGTTACAACAATAGAAACACTTTGAATAGGCAAATGAATCATTTATTGCTGCAGATCTGCATGTTACACCTCAATGAGGGAGAAATGAGAACGAGGGACAGGGGGACATAGACTCAAAAGAGGGACAGTCCCTGCAAATCAGGGACACTTGGGAGGTATGGATTATGCTATGTGGAGGGATGCCAGGAAGGCGACGTTGCTCCTCTTTAAAGTGGACCAAAACCCATGGCGATCGGCCACGGAGCATGTGCAGACTTGCAGCATAGAAAGCTGAATAGAGGGGGAGTGGCCTCCAGCTATGCGGAGGCAAGCTGCGATCTGTTGCTATCGGCGACCGTACACCAAGAAGTAAGCGGTGAGGCCTGTATAGATTCCCAGGCCGCCATTTTGACTCAACATAACTATACACTTTCATTAATGTGGACTAAAGTGGACTTTAAAGCAGAACAAAACCCCCTTCGTAGTGCGCATGCGCCGTTGCACCGGGAAAAAAGATAAGTGAATGGGGCGACCTGGGGTGTATCACACAGCAGAGCATCCCGATTTTGGATGCCCCGGGGGGGGGGAGGAATCAGATTCCCGGGCCGATCACCGTGGGTTTTGGTTCTCTTTAAAGGCAATGAGAGCAATTTGCTGACAGAGGTAAACACAGCCAGCGTCTCTCATTGGCAGCGCCGTTGGGATGTGTAAGAGGTGAGGGTGTTTCTGAAGGTTGCACATGGCGCGCTGCCAAATTGGGATGCCCCCGGGAGACGGAACAAAACCAGGGAAAAGCTAATTCCCGGGTTTTGTTCCGCTTTAAAGATCCTGAGGAAGCCAGAACTGGGCCACGAACTCTAATGGGGGACCAGGAAGCAGAGCTCGACCAGGAAAACCTGAGGATTTCCTCAATTCTGGGCTCACGGCGGAGGTCCATGCAGACCCAAACTCTACCTGACACACAGCAATGGCTACCCCCCCCCCCCCGCAGATTGCGATCACAATGGGCCAATGACATTACAGGAGACCCGCAGACGAGGATCGGCCACATGACCCGGAGCAGCTGATCCTCGGCGTCTGCTTCACAGACATTCCCTCCAGCACTAATCTCACAGTCACATTCTTACGCGGCTTTTAAAGTGGACTGTCCTGGGTTTTGGTCCCTGATCGGGGATGCCCCATTGTGTGACACCCCCAGATCACCCACAGCAACTCACCTCTTCCCGGTCCTACGGCACATGTGTGGTCTCCCGTCCAATCGGTGCGTTCGTAGCCGCTGACATCACGGCTCCAAGAGCGCTGGCCGCCGCATCCCCTGCGTCCCTTTAACACAAAGCGCGCCCGCACCGGCCATTCACAAATGCTTGGTGCCCTGCTAGAGGGATAGCGGGGACGCAGACCGCACATGCACCGGTGGATCGTGAAGCAAGGTAAGTTTTAGGGGGTGACCTGGGGGGTTTAACACAGCGGGCATCCCGATCACACTGGGTTTTGGTCCACTTTAAAGTTCCTGCCAATACCAACTGGGTGCTGGTTCGACCTGGATCATGCCTATGGGACCCCCCCCGGCAAAATCCGCGAGGACGCAACCAAGGGCGACTATCTCCCGAAAATCTGGTTCATGCGCTGGCGCAATCTGCCCGCTTTCCGTGGGACCGAGCTGCAGTGAAGAGGATGGCAGAAAACCAATGAGTGTAGCAAGGAGAGCTGTGCGGGGGCGAGCTTCCCAAATCGGGATGCCCCCGGCTAATCAACAGAGGACCCAAACCCTAAGAACCTGGCTCTGGAGAGAAAAAGCGCTCAGAGGGTCATTCCAATTTGGGATGCCCCGCGCCCCCTTCCTCCTCCTGTTTGCAGCCCTGATCCAGGACTTCTCATCCTATCCTCTGGAATGCCCTTCCCCAGTACAATCCCACACTCTCCAACCCTTCAAAAGTTCCATTGCAACCTTCCTATGTAGAAGAGCCGATCATCAGGCCCAACCAAACCACCCAATGGCCTTGTTACCCTCCAGAGCACCTACCTCCGCGCTTAGCACATGTGACCCGACCTCTCATCCAATAGGGTCGGGGCCCTCGCTCCTAGTGTCCGCCTGTATTATTGTGTCACATCCTGTGTGTAATATATGTATCACTGTCATACCTCTAATATATAGACCTATAGATATGTGTAGTATAGGTGTGTGACTCCGCCCACCCGGCTGTCACTCATACTTTGTACATCGCCACAGAATATGATGACGCTTTATAAATAAACTAAATAATACTAATAATAATGATCATAAATACTACTAATGATAAATAATACTACTAATTATAATAATGATAGCAAATACTACTACTACTAATAATAATACTAATAATAATAAAAACTACTACTAATAATAATACTAATAATAATAAAAACTACTACTAATAATAATACCAATGATAATAAATACTACTACTTCTAATAATGGTAAATACTACTATTACTAATAATGATAATAAAAACTACTACTACTACTTATAATAATACTAATGATAATAAAAACCACTACTACTAATAATAATACGAATGATAATAAATACTACTACTACTACTTATAATGATGATAAATACTACTATTACTAATAATAATAATAAATACTACTATTACTAATAATAAATACTACTACTACTACTACTAATACCAATAATAATGATGAGTGTTTATATTATTCAATTAAAGTGCAACAATCACCTCCAATGGCGACAATGTGCCCCTGGGGCATCCCGATCTAAAGGCCTGTCTGCAGTGGTTTCTGATCCCCCATCTCAGGACAGACACAGTCATACAGCAAGAGAAAACCATGAATTGAGCTTAGGGTTTAGATTAGAGGATTGTGTCGGCTCGGGCACTGGTCTCAGGGTCATGGATGGGAGACAGTAAACAGGGTGCACACAGTGATCGGTTGGCACCGATGGGGGACAGTAAACAGTGATCGGTTGGCACCGATGGGGGACAGTAAACAGTGATCGGTTGGCACCGATGGGGGACAGTCCGTGAGCGGTTGGCACAGATGGGGGGACAGTCCGTGAGCGGTTGGCACAGATGGGGGGACAGTCCGTGAGCGGTTGGCACAGATGGGGGACAGTCAGTAACTGGTTGGCACAGATGGGGGACAGTCAGTAACTGGTTGGCACAGATGGGGGACAGTCAGTAACTGGTTGGCACAGATGGGGGACAGTCCGTGATCGGTTGGCACAGATGGGGGACAGTCCGTGATCGGTTGGCACAGATGGGGGACAGTCCGTGAGCGGTTGGCACAGATGGGGGACAGTCAGTAACTGGTTGGCACAGATGGGGGACAGTCAGTAACTGGTTGGCACAGATGGGGGACAGTCAGTAACTGGTTGGCACAGATGGGGGACAGTCAGTAACTGGTTGGCACAGATGGGGGACAGTCCGTGATCGGTTGGCACAGATGGGGGACAGTCAGTAACTGGTTGGCACAGATGGGGGACAGTCAGTAACTGGTTGGCACAGATGGGGGACAGTCCGTGAGCGGTTGGCACAGATGGGGGACAGTCTGTGATCGATTGGCACAGATGGGGGACAGTCTGATCGGTTGGCACAGATGGGGGACAGTCAGTAATTGGTTGGCACAGACGGGGGACAGTCAGTAACTGGTTGGCACAGATGGGGGACAGTCCGTGATCGGTTGGCACAGATGGGGGACAGTCCGTGAGCGGTTGGCACAGATGGGGGACAGTCTGTGATCGATTGGCACAGATGGGGGACAGTCTGATCGGTTGGCACAGATGGGGGACAGTCTGTGATCGGTTGGCACAGATGGGGGACAGTCAGTAACTGGTTGGCACAGATGGGGGACAGTCAGTAACTGGTTGGCACAGATGGGGGACAGTCAGTAACTGGTTGGCACAGATGGGGGACAGTCAGTAACTGGTTGGCACAGATGGGGGACAGTCTGTGATCGGTTGGCACAGATGGGGGACAGTCAGTAATTGGTTGGCACAGATGGGGGACAGTCAGTAATTGGTTGGCACAGATGGGGGACAGTCAGTAACTGGTTGGCACAGATGGGGGACAGTCAGTAACTGGTTGGCACAGATGGGGGACAGTCAGTAACTGGTTGGCACAGATGGGGACAGTCAGTAACTGGTTGGCACAGATGGGGGACAGTCAGTAACTGGTTGGCACAGATGGGGGACAGTCCGTGATCGGTTGGTACAGATGGGGGACAGTCAGTAACTGGTTGGCACAGATGGGGACAGTCCGTGATCGGTTGGTACAGATGGGGGACAGTCAGTAACTGGTTGGCACAGATGGGGGACAGTCTGTGATCGGTTGGCACAGATGGGGGACAGTCAGTAATTGGTTGGCACAGATGGGGGACAGTCCGTGATTGGTTGGCACAGATGGGGGACAGTCCGTGAGCGGTTGGCACAGATGGGGGACAGTCAGTAACTGGTTGGCACAGATGGGAGACAGTAAACAGTGATTGGTTGGCACAGATGGGGGACAGTAAACAGTGATTGCTTGGCACCGATGAGGGACAATCAGTAATTGGTTGGCACAGATGGGGGACAATCAGTAATTGGTTGGCACAGATGGGGGACAGTAAACAGGTTGCACACAGCGATCGGTTGGCACTTACGTTTGATCTGTCTGGGATTACTCTGTTTTCTTCTGGACATCTCTCTCTGAGATGGGCGCTGTGCGGGGGGGGGGGCGGTTGCCCGCTTGGGGTACCCGCCTGTGTGGAATCTCTCCGGGGTGCGGCTCTGCTAGGAGCACATGGCGCGCACACACACGTATCGGTGGATCACAGGGTCCTCGGGGAGAAGCCAGTTAGTGGTCTTGCAGTCTCTCGGACGGGGACGCTGCCTCACGGAGCCTCTTCAGCACACGCTCCCTCCGGCCGCAGGAAGGGAGCTGATGCCGCCCGCATGGCGACCCGGCCACCAGTGTGATCGGACCAGGGCTCTGTGTACGATCAGATCAGATCCTGTACAATCAGTCGAGTGTCCCCTATGCAAAGCGTCCTGTACGATCAGATCAGATCCTGTATGATCAGTTTGGACCCTTTATGTTTAGATCTGTTTCTGCGTCGGGATCCTGTATGATCAGACCTGTTCCTGTTCGATCAGTCAGGTGCCCCTTATGTAAAGTGCCCAGTACGATCAGTTCAGATCATATATATTGCATAATTCCGATCCAATCCAATCAGTTGATACCACTCCTGACGATCAGTTTAGACCCTGTACGACGATCTATCAGTCGGATGCCCCCCCTGGGTTGGGATCCTGTACGATCAGTTGAGATCCTGTACGATCAGTTTGAAACCTTTATGTTTAGATCTGTTCCTGAGTCGGGATCCTGTACGATCAGATCTGTTCCTGTACAATCATTTGACTGCCTCTTCTGCAAAGCGTCCTGTACAATCAGTTTGGACCCTTTATGTTTAGATCTGTTCCTGTACAATCAGTCAGGTGCCCATTATGTAAAGTGTCCCGTACGATCAGTTCAGATGATTTATCAGTTCTATCAGTCGGACGCCCTCCTGGGTTGGGATCCTGTATGATCAGATTGGTTCCTGTACAATTAGTTCAGATCCTGTACGATCAGTCGGATGCCCCCTATGTGTCCAGTATGATCAGTTCAGATCCTGTTTGATCAGATCAGATGATCTATCTATCATTTCTATCAGTCGGATGCCCTCCTGGGTTGGGATCTTGTATCATCAGATCTGTTACTGTACAATCAGTCGGCTGCCCCTTATGTAAAGTGTCCAGTGTAAAGTGTACGATCAGTTCGGACCTTGTACGTTTATATATATTGTATAACTCGGTTGGGTCTCCTGTACGATCAGTTCAGATGATCTATCAGTCAGATGCCCCTCCTGTATGATCAGATCTGTTCCTGTACAATCAATCGGTTGTCCCTTATGTAAAGTGTCCAATACGATCAGTTCAGACCCAGTACAATCAGCTGGATGTCCCCCGGTACAGAATCCATTACGATCAGTTTAGATCCAGTTCAATAAGCTTGGTGCCCCTTGGTTTTGGGGATCCTGTATGATCAGATCAGTCCCTCGTGGTTTGGGGATCCCATACAATCAGCTCGTTGTCCCTATGGTTTGGGGATCCTGTACAATCAGCTCAGGGTTTCGGGGACCCGTACAATCAGCTCAGGGTTTCGGGGACCCGTACAATCAGCTCAGGGTTTCGGGGACCCGTACAATCAGCTCGTTGTCCCTCTGGTTTGGGGGACCCGTACAATCAGCTCAGGGTTTCGGGGACCCGTACAATCAGCTCAGGGTTTCGGGGACCCGTACAATCAGCTCGTTGTCCCTCTGGTTTGGGGGACCCGTACAATCAGCTCAGGGTTTCGGGGACCCGTACAATCAGCTCGTTGTCCCTCTGGTTTGGGGGACCCGTACATTCAGCTCAGGGTTTCGGGGACCCGTACAATCAGCTCAGGGTTTCGGGGACCCGTACAATCAGCTCCTTGTCCCTCTGGTTTCGGGGACCCGTACAATCAACTCAGGGTTTCGGGGGACCCGTACAATCAGCTCAGGGTTTCGAGGACCCGTACAATCAGCTCAGGGTTTCGGGGGACCCGTACAATCAGCTCAGGGTTTCGAGGACCCGTACAATCAGCTCGTTGTCCCTCTGGTTTGGGGAACCCGTACAATCAGCTCGTGGTTTCGGGGTCCCCGTACGTCCAGCTCGTGGTTTGGGGGTCCCGTACGATCAGTGGGATGCCCCTTTCTACGTGTAGTGTCCAGTTCGATCAGCTGGATGCGATCAGACCTCCCGAGACTACGGTGGTCGGGTTATCCCGGGCAAGTCTCGCCGTGGTCGTGTTTTCCCAGTCAGTCTCGCGGTGGTCGCGGGACGCAGCAGCGCCAGTGTCCGTCTCGGGCGGCGGCGCAGGTGCAGATAACGGTGCGGCCGGCAGCAGGACGCGGCGATCAGGATTGTGGGCGGTGTCTCAGGAAGGTGGGCGGAGCCTCCGTCTCCGGGATTCTCACTTTGTCAATGGAGCATTCCAAACGGGGGTGGGGCCTGCGGAGACTTAGGCGGGGACTCTGAGCCCCGCCCACCGGTACTGTGCCTTCCCTCGCGAAGACGTCACCACGCACGCTGAATGGAAGGAGATAGAGGACTTTCACATTACACGCCCCCCACGGTAGACGCCTTCCCCGCGGTGACGTCACCACGCACGCTGAATGGAAGGAGATAGAGGACTTTCACATTACACGCCCCCCACGGTAGACGCCTTCCCCGCGGTGACGTCACCACGCACGCTGAATGGAAGGAGATAGAGGACTTTCACATTACACGCCTTCCCCGCGGTGACGTCACCACGCACGCTGAATGGAAGGAGATAGAGGACTTTCACATTACACGCCCCACGGTAGACGCCTTCCCCGCGGTGACGTCACCACGCACGCTGAATTGAAGAAGATAGAGGACTTTCACATTACACGTCCCCCGGCCACTACGGGTCACGGCGCGGCCCAAAAACTCATCCCACCTGCACTTTCCTGTAGCAAAAAGCAGGCGATAACTTTTATTTATGTCCTTTTTTATTTTAATTGTCACGGGTTTAATTATTTTTCATTTTTGCCTTTAGATCGGGTTTAACATTTCCATTGAATATTGGATTAAATGAGCGAGAGACTCAACACACACAACATCAAGTGTTTGGTCTATTGAAGGTGAGGAAAATGTTTTTGTTTTTATTTCATTTTCCAGTTCCTACGATCAGCTACAGATTTAGATCGCTCATTTAGTTAATGACATACAATAATGTGGAGCTAAAGCGATACATTGGTGTGAACCCTGAATAGGGCCCCATCATCATGGCCTATGCAGGGCCCCATTTCCTGTTGCAGTGAATCAGCAGAGACCAATGATGATGCTTTTTCCTGAACGTGACGTCATGACAGCACAAATATAAGAAACAACAATGATGGGGCCCCCTGACCTCATGGGCCCCGGTGCGACCTCTGCACCCCTCCATAGTTACGCCCCCATAGGTCACTCATTAAAGTGTGCGAATTCTTTGGGTATATCGATTTGGGATGCCTAAAACCCAATGTACTTACCTTGCCAGGGTTAAAGCAGAACAAAACCCAAAGGGCTGTACATGGAATCTAATACATGGAATCCAATACATGGAATCCAATACATGGAATCCAATACATGGAATCCAATACATGGAATCCAATACATGGAATCCAATACATGGAATCCAATACATGGAATCCAATACATGGAATCTAATACATGGAATCCAATACATGGAATCATGGAATCTAAATATCATAGAATCTAATACATGGAATCCAATACATGGAATCCAATACATGGAATCCAATACATGGAATCTAATACATGGAATCTAATACATGGAATCATGGAATCTAAATATCATAGAATCTAATACATGGAATCCAATACATGGAATCCAATACATGGAATCTAATACATGGAATCTAATACATGGAATCTAATACATGGAATCTAATACATGGAATCATGGAATCTAAATATCATAGAATCTAATACATGGAATCCAATACATGGAATCCAATACATGGAATCCAATACATGGAATCCAATACATGGAATCCAATACATGGAATCCAATACATGGAATCCAATACATGGAATCCAATACATGGAATCCAATACATGGAATCCAATACATGGAATCCAATACATGGAATCTAAATATCATAGAATCTAATACATGGAATCTAATACATGGAATCTAATACATGGAATCATGGAATCTAATACATGGAATCTAAATATCATAGAATCTAATACAAAGAATCTAAAAGATTCCAGGGCCAGCTGCTGGCCTTGCTTCTGGGGCATCCCCAAATCATGATGCCCCCTCTGTGCAAAACCCGATGTACTTACCTTGCCAGGGTTCCCCCTGTGGAGACGCAGCTCTGCTCTTATTGGCTTCTTCAGCTGTGTATCTTAAAGCAGAACAAAACCCATAGAATCTAATACATCAACAACAGAATATAAAAGATCGACCGCTCGTCCAATCAGCGCGCTCAGAGCTGCTGATGTCACTTCGTCTAAGGCCAGTGGCTCCTAGCGCGCTGATGGCCGCATCCCCCGCTTCCCTTTAACAGGGAGCGTGCCCACGCCAGCCGCTTGCCTTAAACTACATGACGTCCGCAATGCCGAGCGAGCTGATTGGAGGAGCGGCCGCGCTGTAGGAACGGGAAGAGGTGAGTTGTGCTTCGCGATCTGGGGGGTTTCACACAGATGGGCATCCCGATCGGGGTGCCCGGGGAAAGGACCAAAACCCAGGATAGTCAAAATCCTGTGTTTTGGTCCACTTTAAGAGATTCCATTTTGGGATACCCCCCCCCCCCCCCCCCCCCGAGGCAAAGCTTTGCTGTACTGCTAATTATACTGCAGCCCAGCAGAGTATAGCGAGTGTGCAGAGATGCTGCCAGAGGCCGGCACATGCGCTGTGGGATGGTGGATCAAGATGATTATACAGGGGGAATATGGGATGCCCTTAGATTGGGCAATCTCTCAACTTTGGTCCTCTTTCTTCCCTGGGGCATCCCGTTTTGGGATGCCCCGCTGTGTGACACCCCTGCCAGTCGCCAAAGGCACCCACAGCGCATCACTGGCACCTGTCTTGGGCTGTGCACAGGCGCCATGTCTGATTGGTCACCGTGGCTGTACACAGGCGCCATGTCTGATTGGTCACCGTGGCTGTGCACAGGCTCCATGTCTGATTGGTCACCGTGGCTGTGCACAGGCGCCTTGTCTGATTGGTCACCGTGGCTGTGCACAGGCGCCATGTCTGATTGGTCACCGTGGCTGTGCACAGGCGCCATGTCTGATTGGTCACCGTGGCTGTGCACAGGCTCCATGTCTGATTGGTCACCGTGGCTGTGCACAGGCGCCATGTCTGATTGGTCACCGTGGCTGTGCACAGGCGCCATGTCTGATTGGTCACCGTGGCTGTGCACAGGCGCCATGTCTGATTGGTCACCGTGGCTGTGCACAGGCGCCATGTCTGATTGGTTACTGTGGCTGTGCACAGGCGCCATGTCTGATTGGCTGTGCACAGGCGCCATGTCTGATTGGTCACCGTGGCTGTGCACAGGCGCCATGTCTGATTGGTTACTGTGGCTGTGCACAGGCGCCATGTCTGATTGGCTGTGCACAGGCGCCATGTCTGATTGGTCACCGTGGCTGTGCACAGGCTCCATGTCTGATTGGCTGTGCACAGGCGCCATGTCTGATTGGTTACTGTGGCTGTGCACAGGCGCCATGTCTGATTGGTTACTGTGGCTGTGCACAGGCTCCATGTCTGATTGGCTGTGCACAGGCGGCATGTCTGATTGGTCACCGTGGCTGTGCACAGGCGCCATGTCTGATTGGCTGTGCACAGGCGCCATGTCTGATTGGTTACTGTGGCTGTGCACAGGCGCCATGTCTGATTGGTTACTGTGGCTGTGCACAGGCGCCATGTCTGATTGGTCACCGTGGCTGTGCACAGGCGCCATGTCTGATTGGTCACCGTGACTGCGCACAGGCGCCATGTCTGATTGGTCACCGTGGCTGTGCACAGGCGCCATGTCTGATTGGTTACTGTGGCTGTGCACAGGCTCCATGTCTGATTGGTCACCGTGGCTGTGCACAGGCGCCATGTCTGATTGGTCACCGTGGCTGTGCACAGGCGCCATGTCTGATTGGTTACTGTGGCTGTGCACAGGCGCCATGTCTGATTGGTTACTGTGGCTGTGCACAGGCGCCATGTCTGATTGGTTACTGTGGCTGTGCACAGGCGCCATGTCTGATTGGTCACCGTGGCTGTGCACAGGCTCCATGTCTGATTGGTCACCGTGGCTGTGCACAGGCGCCATGTCTGATTGGTCACCGTGGCTGTGCACAGGCGCCATGTCTGATTGGTCACTGTGGCTGTGCACAGGCGTCATGTCTGATTGGTCACCGTGGCTGTGCACAGGCGCCATGTCTGATTGGTCACCGTGGCTGTGCACAGGCGCCATGTCTGATTGGTTACTGTGGCTGTGCACAGGCGCCATGTCTGATTGGTCACCGTGGCTGTGCACAGGCGCCATGTCTGATTGGTCACCGTGGCTGTGCACAGGCTCCATGTCTGATTGGTCACCGTGGCTGTGCACAGGCTCCATGTCTGATTGGTCACCGTGGCTGTGCACAGGCGCCATGTCTGATTGGTCACCGTGGCTGTGCACAGGCGCCATGTCTGATTGGTCACCGTGGCTGTGCACAGGCTCCATGTCTGATTGGTCACCGTGGCTGTGCACAGGCGCCATGTCTGATTGGTCACCGTGGCTGTGCACAGGCGCCATGTCTGATTGGTCACCGTGGCTGTGCACAGGCGCCATGTCTGATTGGTCACCGTGGCTGTGCACAGGCGCCATGTCTGATTGGTCACCGTGGCTGTACACAGGCTCCATGTCTGATTGGTCACCGTGGCTGTGCACAGGCTCCATGTCTGATTGGTCACCGTGGCTGTGCACAGGCGCCATGTCTGATTGGTCACCGTGGCTGTGCACAGGCTCCATGTCTGATTGGTCACCGTGGCTGTGCACAGGCGCCATGTCTGATTGGTCACCGTGACTGCGCACAGGGGCCATGTCTTATTGGTCACCGTGGCTGTGCACAGGCGCCATGTCTGATTGGTCACCGTGGCTGTACACAGGCGCCATGTCTGATTGGTCACCGTGGCTGTACACAGGCGCCATGTCTGATTGGTCACCGTGGCTGTACACAGGCGCCATGTCTGATTGGTCACCATGGCTGTACACAGGCGCCATGTCTGATTGGTCACCTTGGCTGTGCACAGGCGCCATGTCTGATTGGTCACCGTGGCTGTGCACAGGCGCCATGTCTGATTGGTCATCGTGGCTGTGCACAGGCTCCATGTCTGATTGATCACCGTGGCTGTGCACAGGCGCCATGTCTGATTGGTCACCGTGGCTGTGCACAGGCGCCATGTCTGATTGGTTACCGTGGCTGTGCACAGGCGCCATGTCTGATTGGTCACCGTGGCTGTGCACAGGCGCCATGTCTGATTGGTCACCGTGGCTGTGCACAGGCGCCATGTCTGATTGGTCACCGTGGCTGTGCACAGGCTCCATGTCTGATTGGTCACCGTGGCTGTGCACAGGCGCCATGTCTGATTGGTCACCGTGGCTGTGCACAGGGGCCATGTCTGATTGGTCACTGTGGCTGTGCACAGGCGCCATGTCCGATTGGTCACCGTGGCTGTGCACAGGCGCCATGTCTGATTGGTCACCGTGGCTGTGCACAGGCGCCATGTCTGATTGGTCACCGTGGCTGTGCACAGGCTCCATGTCTGATTGGTCACCGTGGCTGTGCACAGGCGCCATGTCTGATTGGTCACTGTGGCTGTGCACAGGCGCCATGTCTGATTGGTCACCGTGGCTGTGCACAGGCGCCATGTCTGATTGGTCACCGTGGCTGTGCACAGGCGCCATGTCTGATTGGTCACCGTGGCTGTGCACAGGCGCCATGTCTGATTGGTCACCGTGGCTGTGCACAGGGGCCATGTCTGATTGGTCACTGTGGCTGTGCACAGGCGCCATGTCCGATTGGTCACCGTGGCTGTGCACAGGCGCCATGTCTGATTGGTCACCGTGGCTGTGCACAGGCGCCATGTCTGATTGGTCACCGTGGCTGTGCACAGGCGCCATGTCTGATTGGTCACCGTGGCTGTGCACAGGCGCCATGTCTGATTGGTCACCGTGGCTGTGCACAGGCGCCATGTCTGATTGGTCACCGTGGCTGTGCACAGGCGCCATGTCTGATTGGTCACCGTGGCTGTGCACAGGCGCCATGTCTGATTGGTCACCGTGGCTGTGCACAGGCGCCATGTCTGATTGGTCACCGTGGCTGTGCACAGGCGCCATGTCTGATTGGTCACCGTGGCTGTGCACAGGCGCCATGTCTGATTGGTCACCGTGGCTGTACACAGGCGCCATGTCTGATTGGTCACCGTGGCTGTGCACAGGCGCCATGTCTGATTGGTCACCGTGGCTGTGCACAGGCGCCATGTCTGATTGGTCACCGTGGCTGTGCACAGGCGCCATGTCTGATTGGTCACCGTGGCTGTGCACAGGCGCCATGTCTGATTGGTCACCGTGGCTGTGCACAGGCGCCATGTCTGATTGGTCACCGTGGCTGTACACAGGCGCCATGTCTGATTGGTCACCGTGGCTGTGCACAGGCGCCATGTCTGATTGGTCACCGTGGCTGTGCACAGGCGCCATGTCTGATTGGTCACTGTGGCTGTGCACAGGCGCCATGTCTGATTGGTCACTGTGGCTGTGCACAGGCGCCATGTCTGATTGGTCACAGGCATAGAAGGATGCGCATGCCATCTGGGGTTCCATTCAGCTTTTCCTGCAGCACATTAATATGCACAGCCAAAGAAGCTGATTGGACGGGAGCCGCTCCTGCCCTTTCGGCTCGTTTGAAAGGTAAGTGTCCCAGGCGACTGGTGGAGTTTCATGCATCGTGGCATCCCAATTTGGGACAGACCAAAAGCCAGGCGAGTGAAAATCACAGGTTTGGCTCCACTTTAATGTCCCCTAGGAAGCCCAAATGTACACACTGCAAAAGGCATTACATTAATGTGGACCAAAACCCAGGACTTCCACCATCCCAGGTATTTATTCCCTACCTTTGGGGCATCCTTATTTGGGACGGACCAAAAGCTAGGACATTGAAAATCACAGGTTTGGCTCCACTTTAACATGCCCTAGAAAGCCAAAATGTACACTGCGAAATGCATTGCGTTAAAGTGGACCAAAACCCAGGATTTCCACTATCCCAGGTATTTATTCCGACCTTTGGGGCATCCCGCGCTGTCCTGGCGGTCGCATGATTTACACGCTCCCGCGGCACATGCACAGCTCTGTTCCCAGGTGTTGTTACTTTTTAAGTAGAGGAGCTTTTAACACCCTTTTAATTTTACTTCTGCAACAGCTTTGCTTAGGAAAAGACTTCCTGACCTATTTATATATGTGGGGCTCCCCCTAGTGGCTGCTCTTGTATTAAAATGAAAACTTTTATAGATCTTCTGTTATAGATTCCAGGGCCTTTAGGGTGTAGGTTTTGTTCCTCTTCAAACTCCAGTAAATCCTGGGTTCTGCTCCCTTCCCAATTTGGGTTCACCCGAGGGGAGGGAATCTAGCGGCCCTGGAGTCTTATAGATTCCAGGGCCGTTAGGATGTTGGTTTTGGTCTTCTTTAAACCCTGAAAAATCATGGGTTCTGTCCCTCCCTGATTTGGGATGCCCAAGGGAATCTAGCGGCCCTGGAATCTTATAGATGGGCCCTGAAGTAAATACGTTTCCAGGGCTGGTAACTTTAGGTTTTGGTCTATTTTAATGTATTTTATGCATTTCGGGCCAATGTGAAGTCCTGCCCGGGCGCCGCCCCTTGTTTTACCTGCTGACTATAAAGGGGACCTAAAGCCAGCCCATGGCATGTATTGGCCGGTCGCCATTGTTACACTGATCTCCGAGAGATTCCACCATAGGCCATAAATGGAGGAGGGGGAGGGGATGCACCCAGCAATAACCGGCCCCGGCTTCCCCCCAGCCGGCCATTGTGCCCGAGCCACCTGCCGGCCTGGTGGCCGCAGATAAAGGCGGCTCATGGCTCTGCGCATTCTTTAATGGGCCGCAATCTATAGTTGTAGATAATCCCTATTGTTCCCAGAGATCTGTCACAGGCAGGGCCCGGCTTTAGGTCTGCAAGGGCCCCCGGGCCATAGAACCTCAGCAGGCCATAGAGCCTGAGCGGGGCCCCCGGGCCATAGAACCTCAGCAGGCCCCCGAGCCATAGAACCTCAGCAGGCCCCCGGGCCATAGAACCTCAGCAGGCCATAGAGCCTGAGCAGGCCCCGGGCCATAGAACCTCAGCAGGCCATAGAGCCTGAGCAGACCCCCGGGCCATAGAACCTCAGCAGGCCATAGAGCCTGAGCAGGCCCCCGGGCCATAGAACCTCAGCAGGCCATAGAGCCTCAGCAGGCCCCCGGGCCATAGAACCTCAGCAGGCCCCCGAGCCATAGAACCTCAGCAGGCCCCCGGGCCATAGAACCTCAGCAGGCCATAGAGCCTGAGCAGGCCCCGGGCCATAGAACCTCAGCAGGCCATAGAGCCTGAGCAGACCCCCGGGCCATAGAACCTCAGCAGGCCATAGAGCCTGAGCAGGCCCCCGGGCCATAGAACCTCAGCAGGCCATAGAGCCTCAGCAGGCCCCCGGGCCATAGAACCTCAGCAGGCCCCCGAGCCATAGAACCTCAGCAGGCCCCCGGGCCATAGAACCTCAGCAGGCCATAGAGCCTGAGCAGGCCCCCGGGCCATAGAACCTCAGCAGGCCATAGAGCCTGAGCAGGCCCACGGGCCATAGAACCTCAGCAGGCCATAGAGCCTGAGCAGGCCCCGGGCCATAGAACCTCAGCAGGCCATAGAGCCTGAGCAGGCCCCCGGGCCATAGAACCTCAGCAGGCCATAGAGCCTGAGCAGGCCCCCGGGCCATAGAACCTCAGCAGGCCATAGAGCCTGAGCAGGCCCCCGGGCCATAGAACCTCAGCAGGCCCCCGAGCCATAGAACCTCAGCAGGCCCCCGGGCCATAGAGCCTGAGCAGGCCATAGAACCTCAGCAGGCCATAGAACCTCAGCAGGCCATAGAGCCTGAGCAGGCCTCCGGGCCATAGAACCTCAGCAGGCCATAGAACCTCAGCAGGCCATAGAACCTCAGCAGGCCATAGAGCCTGAGCAGGCCTCCGGGCCATAGAACCTCAGCAGGCCATAGAACCTCAGCAGGCCATAGAACCTCAGCAGGCCATAGAGCCTGACCGGAGCCCCCGGGCCATAGAACCGCAGCAGGCCATAGAGCCTGAGCAGGCCCCCGGGCTATAGAACCTCAGCAGGCGATAGAGCCTGAGCAGGCCCCCGGGCTATAGAACCTCAACAGGCCATAGAGCCTGACCGGAGCCCCTGGGCCATAGAACCTCAGCAGGCCATAGAGCCTGACCGGAGCCCCCGGGCCATAGAACCGCAGCAGGCCATAGAGCCTGAGCAGGCCCCCGGGCTATAGAACCTCAGCAGGCGATAGAGCCTGAGCAGGCCCCCGGGCTATAGAACCTCAGCAGGCCATAGAGCCTGACCGGAGCCCCTGGGCCATAGAACCTCAGCAGGCCATAGAGCCTGAGCAGACCCCCGGGCCATAGAACCTCAGCAGGCCATAGAGCCTGAGCAGGCCCCCGGGCCATAGAACCTCAGCAGGCCATAGAGCCTCAGCAGGCCCCCGGGCCATAGAACCTCAGCAGGCCCCCGAGCCATAGAACCTCAGCAGGCCCCCGGGCCATAGAACCTCAGCAGGCCATAGAGCCTGAGCAGGCCCCCGGGCCATAGAACCTCAGCAGGCCATAGAGCCTGAGCAGGCCCACGGGCCATAGAACCTCAGCAGGCCATAGAGCCTGAGCAGGCCCCGGGCCATAGAACCTCAGCAGGCCATAGAGCCTGAGCAGGCCCCCGGGCCATAGAACCTCAGCAGGCCATAGAGCCTCAGCAGGCCATAGAGCCTGAGCAGGCCCCGGGCCATAGAACCTCAGCAGGCCATAGAGCCTGAGCAGGCCCCCGGGCCATAGAACCTCAGCAGGCCCCCGAGCCATAGAACCTCAGCAGGCCCCCGGGCCATAGAGCCTGAGCAGGCCATAGAACCTCAGCAGGCCATAGAACCTCAGCAGGCCATAGAGCCTGAGCAGGCCTCCGGGCCATAGAACCTCAGCAGGCCATAGAACCTCAGCAGGCCATAGAACCTCAGCAGGCCATAGAGCCTGAGCAGGCCTCCGGGCCATAGAACCTCAGCAGGCCATAGAACCTCAGCAGGCCATAGAGCCTGACCGGAGCCCCCGGGCCATAGAACCGCAGCAGGCCATAGAGCCTGAGCAGGCCCCCGGGCTATAGAACCTCAGCAGGCGATAGAGCCTGAGCAGGCCCCCGGGCTATAGAACCTCAACAGGCCATAGAGCCTGACCGGAGCCCCCGGGCCATAGAACCTCAGCAGGCCATAGAGCCTGAGCAGGCCCCCGGGAAATAGAACCTCAGCAGGCCATAGAGCCTGACCGGAGCCCCCGGGCCATAGAACCGCAGCAGGCCATAGAGCCTGAGCAGGCCCCCGGGCTATAGAACCTCAGCAGGCGATAGAGCCTGAGCAGGCCCCCGGGCTATAGAACCTCAACAGGCCATAGAGCCTGACCGGAGCCCCTGGGCCATAGAACCTCAGCAGGCCATAGAACCTGAGCAGGCCCCTGGGCCATAGAACCTCAGCAGGCCATAGAGCCTCAGCAGGCCATAGAGCCTGAGCAGGCCCCGGGCCATAGAACCTCAGCAGGCCATAGAGCCTGAGCAGGCCCCCGGGCCATAGAGCCTCAGCAGGCCATAGAGCCTGAGCAGGCCCCCGGGCCATAGAACCTCAGCAGGCCATAGAGCCTGAGCAGGCCCCCGGGCCATAGAACCTCAGCAGGCCATAGAGCCTGAGCAGGCCCCGGGCCATAGAACCTCAGCAGGCCATAGAGCCTGAGCAGGCCCCCGGGCCATAGAACCTCAGCAGGCCATAGAGCCTGAGCAGGCCCCCGGGCCATAGAACCTCAGCAGGCCATAGAGCCTGAGCAGGCCCCCGGGCCATAGAACCTCAGCAGGCCATAGAGCCTGAGCAGGCCCCCGGGCCATAGAACCTCAGCAGGCCCCCGAGCCATAGAACCTCAGCAGGCCCCCGGGCCATAGAACCTCAGCAGGCCATAGAGCCTGAGCAGGCCATAGAACCTCAGCAGGCCATAGAACCTCAGCAGGCCATAGAGCCTGAGCAGGCCTCCGGGCCATAGAACCTCAGCAGGCCATAGAACCTCAGCAGGCCATAGAGCCTGAGCAGGCCTCCGGGCCATAGAACCTCAGCAGGCCATAGAGCCTGAGCAGGCCATAGAACCTCAGCAGGCCATAGAACCTCAGCAGGCCATAGAGCCTGAGCAGGCCCCCGGGCCATAGAACCTCAACAGGCCATAGAGCCTGACCGGAGCCCCCGGGCCATAGAACCGCAGCAGGCCATAGAGCCTGAGCAGGCCCCCGGGCTATAGAACCTCAACAGGCCATAGAGCCTGACCGGAGCCCCCGGGCCATAGAACCTCAGCAGGCCATAGAGCCTGAGCAGGCCCCCGGGAAATAGAACCTCAGCAGGCCACAGAGCCTGAGCAGGCCCCGGGCCATAGAACCTCAGCAGGCCATAGAGCCTGAGCAGGCCCCCGGGCCATAGAACCTCAACAGGCCATAGAGCCTGAGCAGGCCCCGGGCCATAGAACCTCAGCAGGCCATAGAGCCTGAGCAGGCCCCGGGCCATAGAACCTCAGCAGGCCATAGAACCTGAGCAGGCCCCTGGGCCATAGAACCTCAGCAGGCCATAGAGCCTCAGCAGGCCATAGAGCCTGAGCAGGCCCCGGGCCATAGAGCCTCAGCAGGCCATAGAGCCTGAGCAGGCCCCCGGGCCATAGAGCCTCAGCAGGCCATAGAGCCTGAGCAGGCCCCCGGGCCATAGAACCTCAGCAGGCCATAGAGCCTGAGCAGTCCCCGGGCCATAGAACCTCAGCAGGCCATAGAACCTCAGCAGGCCATAGAGCCTGAGCAGGCCCCCGAGCCATAGAACCTCAGCAGGCCATAGAACCTCAGCAGGCCATAGAACCTCAGCAGGCCATAGAACCTCAGCAGGCCATAGAGCCTGAGCAGGCCCCCGAGCCATAGAACCTCAGCAGGCCCCCGGGCCATAGAACCTCAGCAGGCCATAGAACCTCAGCAGGCCATAGAACCTCAGCAGGCCATAGAGCCTCAGCAGGCCCCCGGGCCATAGAACCTCAGCAGGCCATAGAGCCTCAGCAGGCCCCCGGGCCATAGAACCTCAGCAGGCCATAGAACCTCAGCAGGCCATAGAACCTCAGCAGGCCATAGAACCTCAGCAGGCCATAGAACCTCAGCAGGCCATAGAACCTCAGCAGGCCATAGAGCCTGAGCAGGCCCCCGGGCCATAGAACCTCAGCAGGCCATAGAGCCTGAGCAGGCCCCCGAGCCATAGAACCTCAGCAGGCCATAGAGCCTCAGCAGGCCATAGAGCCTCAGCAGGCCCCGGGCCATAGAACCTCAGCAGGCCATAGAGCCTGAGCAGGCCCCCGGGCCATAGAGCCTCAGCAGGCCATAGAGCCTGAGCAGGCCCCCGGGCCATAGAGCCTCAGCAGGCCATAGAGCATGAGCAGGCCCCCGGGCCATAGAGCCTCAGCAGGCCATAGAACCTCAGCAGGCCATAGAGCCTGAGCAGGCCCCTGGGCCATAGAACCTCAGCAGGCCATAGAGCCTCAGCAGGCCATAGAGCCTCAGCAGGCCCCGGGCCATAGAACCTCAGCAGGCCATAGAGCCTGAGCAGGCCCCCGGGCCATAGAGCCTCAGCAGGCCATAGAGCCTGAGCAGGCCCCCGGGCCATAGAGCCTCAGCAGGCCATAGAGCCTGAGCAGGCCCCGGGCCATAGAGCCTCAGCAGGCCATAGAACCTCAGCAGGCCATAGAGCCTGAGCAGGCCCCTGGGCCATAGAACCTCAGCAGGCCATAGAGCCTCAGCAGGCCATAGAGCCTCAGCAGGCCCCGGGCCATAGAACCTCAGCAGGCCATAGAGCCTGAGCAGGCCCCCGGGCCATAGAGCCTCAGCAGGCCATAGAGCCTGAGCAGGCCCCCGGGCCATAGAGCCTCAGCAGGCCATAGAGCCTGAGCAGGCCCCGGGCCATAGAACCTCAGCAGGCCATAGAACCTCAGCAGGCCATAGAACCTCAGCAGGCCATAGAGCCTCAGCAGGCCCCCGGGCCATAGAGCCTCAGCAGGCCATAGAGCCTGAGCGGGACCCTGGGCCATAGAGCCTGAGCGGGACCCTGGGCCATAGAACCTCAGCAGGCCATAGAGCCTGAGCAGGCCCCGGGCCATAGAACCTCAGCAGGCCATAGAGCCTGAGCAGGCCCCCGGGCCATAGAACCTCAGCAGGCCATAGAGCCTGAGCAGGCCCCCGGGCCATAGAACCTCAGCAGGCCATAGAGCCTGAGCGGGACCCTGGGCCATAGAGACTGATTGGCCATTGTGCCCCAGACATCTGTCTGGTGGCCGTAGATAAGGGCGGCTCATGGCTCTGCGCAATCATTAATGGCCGCAATCTTTTGTTGCAGGCAGGGCCTGGCTTTAGGTCTGCATGGGCCCTGGTCTATAGCAGGCCCTGGGCCATAGGGCCTGAGTGTACAGGGGGGAACATACAAGATAGGCTCTTATTCAGGGTAAGGGTCCGGATTAATGTGAGCAAGCTGTATGTATGGGGGGGGAAACATATAAGATAGGCTCTTATTCAGGGTGAAGGTCCGGATTAATGTGGGCAATCTGTATGTACGGGGGGGGGGCATACAAGGTAGGACTCTTATTCAGGGTGAATGTCCGGATTAATGTGAGCAATCTGTATGTACAGGAGGTGAAACATACAAGATAGGCTCTTATTCAGGGTGAGGGTCTGGATTAATGTGGGCAATCTGTATGTACAGGGTGTGGGAAACATATAAGATAGGCTCTTATTCAGGGTGAGGGTCCGGATTAATGTGAGCAATCTGTATGTACAGGGTGTGGTAAACATATAAGATAGGCTCTTATTCAGGGTGAGGGTCCGGATTAATGTGGGCAATCTGTATGTACAGGGTGTGGGAAACATATAAGATAGGCTCTTATTCAGGGTGAGGGTCCGGATTAATGTGGGCAATCTGTATGTACAGGGTGGAGGAAACATATAAGATAGGCCCTTATTCAGGGTGAGGGTCCGGATTAATGTGGGCAATCTGTATGTACAGGGTGTGGGAAACATATAAGATAGGCTCTTATTCAGGGTGAGGGTCCGGATTAATGTGGGCAATCTGTATGTACAGGGTGGAGGAAACATATAAGATAGGCTCTTATTCAGGGTGAGGGTCCGGATTAATGTGGGCAATCTGTATGTACAGGGTGGAGGAAACATATAAGATAGGCTCTTATTCAGGGTGAGGGTCCGGATTAATGTGGGCAATCTGTATGTACAGGGTGTGGGAAACATATAAGATAGGCTCTTATTCAGGGTGAGGGTCCGGATTAATGTGGGCAATCTGTATGTACAGGGTGGAGGAAACATATAAGATAGGCTCTTATTCAGGGTGAGGGTCCGGATTAATGTGGGCAATCTGTATGTACAGGGGGGGAAACATACAAGATATGTGAAGGTCCACTTTAAGGAGAGAAAAAAAATGAACAAGTAAAAAAAAAAAGTCAGGAGAAAGTAACAAATAAATAAAAATAAATAATGAATAAAAGAGAGAGAGAAAAAAAGAAAAGCAAAGACTCAAAGAAAGAGATAGATAAAGCTTAAGCAAAAAAGACCAAAAAGAGGAACAAATGGAAAGAAATTAACTGATAAAAGAATGAATAAGGAAAGAGATACAAAAGAGAAAAAGGAATAAATAAAAAGATAGAATAGAAAGACAAGAAAAGAAAAAGGCGAGAAAGACAAATTGAAAGAGAGGGGAGTCATGAACAAATAAAAGACCGGAAGCCGAGAAAGAGGAACAAATAGAATAGAAAGATACAAGTGGACCAACACCCAGGGGGGATCGGCCCGGGAATCTATAAGATTCCCGGACCGATCAGATCCCTCCCCCGATTTCGGATGCCCCGCGGGGAGGAACCCCCCAGGAGGCCCACAATCCTCACCTTACCGGCGATCCAACGGCGCATGCGCGAGACGCGGCCGCGTCTCTCGCTTCCCTCTAGCAGGGCGCGCTCCCGCGCCGGCCGTTTTGTGAATGGCCGGCGCAGGCGCGCTCCCTGTTAGAGGGAAGCGGGAGACGCAGCCAATGACAGCGCTCTGGTATGCGCGTCCAAGCGGCTTTGGACGCGCATACCAGAGCGGCTCTGAGCGCTGTCATTGGCCGGACGAGGTCACGTGGGAGCGGGGAGAGGTGAGTTTTTGCGGCGATCGGGGGGGTTTCACACAGCGGGGCACCCCCGATCGGGGTGCCCCACCTAAGTGGACCAACACCCAGGATAGTCAAAATCCAGGATAGAAAAAAATAAATGAACAAGTAAAAAAAAAAAAAAGACCAAAAGGTGAGAGAAGGGAACAAATAAAATAAAGATTAAATAAAAGAGAGCGAGAGAAAAGCAACAAATCAAATAAAATGATCGATACAAATGAATAAATAGAAATAACGCAAGAAAGACCAGAAAGAAGAACAAATAAAAAGAAAGATACTGATACTGTAGGTACTGTAAAAAAATAATTAATAAAGGAGAGAGAATAAAAATAGAGAAGTTAATTTAAAAAAGAATAGAAAGACAGCAAAATAAATAAAAATAATAAAAATAAATAATAAAATAATATAATAAAAAATATATATATATATATATATATATATATATATATATATATATATATATTAATAATAATTATTACATTATAAAATATAATAATAATTATTATTATATTATAAAATATAATAATAATAATTATTATTATATTATAAAATATAATAATAATAATAAAAATTATTATTATTATTATTAGATTATAAAATATTATAATAATTATTATATTATAAAATATAATAATATTGTATATAATATTAATAAAATATAATAGTATAACAAAACAATATATTAATATATTAATAAAATAATATAATATATTAATAATATAATAATATAAAAATAAAATAATGTAATATTTAAAAAAAAAAAGAAAGAAAAGGGCATCAAAAGAAAAATATGAGAAAGACAGACAAATAAAAAGAAAGTGTAAATAAAAGAGAGAGAGAAGTAATGAACAGATAAAAGTATAATTGAAAGAGGAACAAAAAGAATGAATGAACGACCACCGTGATCACATGACCGCTGTGTGAGGTGGGCCCTTCTATGGCGCAGGGGCCCTGCACCCGCCCTGGTCACAATCCTAACACGCTTATATATTATTATGATGGTTGATTTATATATTTGTTTTCTTCCTATAGCGCCGCCCTCCTTTGTGGCACAGTACAAGCTGCCCATTGTATAACACACACACATATATACGGTATATATATATATATATATATATATATATACAGCAGTGCAGCACAATCTCCGGCCTAGGTCCTGAGCGCTCCCTTGTCGCACGCACCCTGCGCTTCTCGGCGGCTCTGGTGGCGGCAGGCGCCTGATGCTTATCCGCTGGGTGATCTTATCTCCGGCTGCCGCCTCGTTCTATAGATCGGAGGCCGATTCATCTCCTGTTCTGGGGAAACTGGTATATGAGAGAGATGCTATCAGGGCCTCCGATCCTATCAGCAGGCTGCCGTGCACGCCCCCACCCCCCCCCCCCTTACTATTTTATTTATTAAAGGTACAACTGAAAAGAAAAAAAAACATACAGCCCTCCGCCGGCTAAATTAACTCAGTGGAAGACAATCATTTATTATAATTATAAAAATGTATAAATAATAATAGTAATAATAATAATAAATTATTATTATTACATGCTTTACACTTAAAGCGAGTGTCCGGGCGGGTAAATAAACCGAGCAATTGCGTCGCCCCGAAGCTTCTCATGTTCCCAGTTTTTTTAATTTTCTAAATGCGAGCCTCCAAAGCTGAGAAAAGTCACTTTTTTCCATAGAGATTTGGGAGGTGGGCGTGGCCACATACTGAGGACTATAGTGCTCACATTAACATACATTACATGAGCTTACATTATGAGCCGTTGCATGTGCACTAACTTGGCTTGGCTGAGAAGGCTGCGGGTTCCGGGGTCTATGACTCATGGGGGAGGGGCTATGCAAATGAGCAGAAGGGAGAATGTCCAGCAGCGTGTTATGTTGTTACGTAGGGAGGGACTATGCAAATGACCCTAACCCCCCAATTGCTCCCCAGACACCTAACCCTCCAACTGCTCCCCAGACACCTAACCCCCCAACTGCTCCCCAGACACCTAACCCCCCAACTGCTCCCCAGACACCTAACCCTCCAACTGCTCCCCAGACACCTAACCCTCCAACTGCTCCCCAGACACCTAACCCTCCAACTGCTCCCCAGACACCTAACCCTCCAACTGCTCCCCAGACACCTAACCCTCCAACTGCTCCCCAGACACCTAACCCCCCAACTGCTCCCCAGACACCTAACACTCCAACTGCTCCCCAGACACCTAACCCTCCAACTGCTCCCCAGACACCTAACCCTCCAACTGCTCCCCAGACACCTAACCCTCCAACTGCTCCCCAGACACCTAACCCTCCAACTGCTCCCCAGACACCTAACCCTCCAACTGCTCCCCAGACACCTAACCCCCCAACTGCTCCCCAGACACCTAACCCTCCAACTGCTCCCCAGACACCTAACCCTCCAACTGCTCCCCAGACACCTAACCCTCCAACTGCTCCCCAGACACCTAACCCTCCCCCAACTGCTCCCCAGACACCTAACCCTCCCCCAACTGCTCCCCAGACACCTAACCCTCCCCCAACTGCTCCCCAGACACCTAACCCTCCCCCAACTGCTCCCCAGACACCTAACCCTCCAACTGCTCCCCAGACACCTAACCCTCCAACTGCTCCCCAGACACCTAACCCTCCAACTGCTCCCCAGACACCTAACCCTCCAACTGCTACCCAGACACCTAACCCTCCAACTGCTCCCCAGACACCTAACCCTCCAACTGCTCCCCAGACACCTAACCCCCCAACTGCTCCCCAGACACCTAACCCTCCAACTGCTCCCCAGACACCTAACCCTCCAACTGCTCCCCAGACACCTAACCCTCCAACTGCTCCCCAGACACCTAACCCTCCAACTGCTCCCCAGACACCTAACCCTCCAACTGCTCCCCAGACACCTAACCCTCCAACTGCTCCCCAGACACCTAACCCTCCAACTGCTCCCCAGACACCTAACCCTCCAACTGCTACCCAGACACCTAACCCTCCAACTGCTCCCCAGACACCTAACCCTCCAACTGCTACCCAGACACCTAACCCTCCAACTGCTCCCCAGACACCTAACTGCTACCCAGACACCTAACCCTCCAACTGCTACCCAGACACCTAACCCTCCAACTGCTCCCCAGACACCTAACCCCCCAACTGCTCCCCAGACACCTAACCCTCCAACTGCTCCCCAGACACCTAACCCTCCAACTGCTCCCCAGACACCTAACCCCCCAACTGCTCCCCAGACACCTAACCCTCCAACTGCTCCCCAGACACCTAACCCTCCAACTGCTCCCCAGACACCTAACCCTCCCCCAACTGCTCCCCAGACACCTAACCCCCCAACTGCTCCCCAGACACCTAACCCTCCAACTGCTCCCCAGACACCTAACCCTCCCCCAACTGCTCCCCAGACACCTAACCCTCCAACTGCTCCCCAGACACCTAACCCTCCAACTGCTCCCCAGACACCTAACCCTCCAACTGCTCCCCAGACACCTAACCCTCCAACTGCTCCCCAGACACCTAACCCCCCAACTGCTCCCCAGACACCTAACCCCCCAACTGCTCCCCAGACACCTAACCCTCCAACTGCTCCCCAGACACCTAACCCTCCAACTGCTCCCCAGACACCTAACCCTCCAACTGCTCCCCAGACACCTAACTGCCTCCAACTGCTCCCCAGACACCTAACCCCCCAACTGCTCCCCAGACACCTAACCCTCCAACTGCTCCCCAGACACCTAACCCCCAACTGCTCCCCAGACACCTAACTGCCTCCAACTGCTCCCCAGACACCTAACTGCCCCCAACTGCTCCCCAGACACCTAACTGCCCCCAACTGCTCCCCAGACACCTAACTGCCCCCAACTGCTCCCCAGACACCTAACTGCCCCCAACTGCTCCCCAGACACCTAACTGCCCCCAACTGCTCCCCAGACACCTAACTGCCCCCAACTGCTCCCCAGACACCTAACTGCCCCCAACTGCTCCCCAGACACCTAACTGCCCCCAACTGCTCCCCAGACACCTAAGCCTCCAACTGCTCCCCAGACACCTAAGCCTCCAACTGCTCCCCAGACACCTAACTGCCCCCAACTGCTCCCCAGACACCTAACTGCCCCCAACTGCTCCCCAGACACCTAACTGCCCCCAACTGCTCCCCAGACACCTAACTGCCCCCAACTGCTCCCCAGACACCTAACCCCCCAACTGCTCCCCAGTCACCTAACTGCTCCCCAGACACCTAACTGCCTCCAACTGCTCCCCAGACACCTAACCCTCCAACTGCTCCCCAGACACCTAACCCCCAACTGCTCCCCAGACACCTAACCCTCCAACTGCTCCCCAGACACCTAACCCCCAACTGCTCCCCAGACACCTAACCCTCCAACTGCTCCCCAGACACCTAACCCTCCAACTGCTCCCCAGACACCTAACCCCCAACTGCTCCCCAGACACCTAACCCTCCAACTGCTCCCCAGACACCTAACCCCCAACTGCTCCCCAGACACCTAACCCTCCAACTGCTCCCCAGACACCTAACCCTCCAACTGCTCCCCAGACACCTAACCCTCCAACTGCTCCCCAGACACCTAACCCTCCAACTGCTCCCCAGACACCTAACCCTCCAACTGCTCCCCAGACACCTAACCCTCCAACTGCTCCCCAGACACCTAACTCTCCAACTGCTCCCCAGACACCTAACCCCCCAACTGCTCCCCAGACACCTAACCCTCCAACTGCTCCCCAGACACCTAACCCTCCAACTGCTCCCCAGACACCTAACCCCCCAACTGCTCCCCAGACACCTAACCCCCCAACTGCTCCCCAGACACCTAACCCCCCAACTGCTCCCCAGACACCTAACCCTGCAACTGCTCCCCAGACACCTAACCCCCCAACTGCTCCCCAGACACCTAACCCTCCAACTGCTCCCCAGACACCTAACCCTCCAACTGCTCCCCAGACACCTAACCCTCCAACTGCTCCCCAGACACCTAACCCCCCAACTGCTCCCCAGACACCTAACCCTCCAACTGCTCCCCAGACACCTAACCCTCCAACTGCTCCCCAGACACCTAACCCTCCAACTGCTCCCCAGACACCTAACCCTCCAACTGCTCCCCAGACACCTAACCCTCCAACTGCTCCCCAGACACCTAACCCTCCAACTGCTCCCCAGACACCTAACCCCCCAACTGCTCCCCAGACACCTAACCCTCCAACTGCTCCCCAGACACCTAACCCCCCAACTGCTCCCCAGACACCTAACCCTCCAACTGCTCCCCAGACACCTAACCCTCCAACTGCTCCCCAGACACCTAACCCCCCAACTGCTCCCCAGACACCTAACCCTCCAACTGCTCCCCAGACACCTAACCCTCCAACTGCTCCCCAGACACCTAACCCTCCAACTGCTCCCCAGACACCTAACCCTCCAACTGCTCCCCAGACACCTAACCCTCCAACTGCTCCCCAGACACCTAACCCTCCAACTGCTCCCCAGACACCTAACCCTCCAACTGCTCCCCAGACACCTAACCCTCCAACTGCTCCCCAGACACCTAACCCTCCAACTGCTCCCCAGACACCTAACCCTCCAACTGCTCCCCAGACACCTAACCCTCCAACTGCTCCCCAGACACCTAACTCTCCAACTGCTCCCCAGACACCTAACCCTCCAACTGCTCCCCAGACACCTAACCCTCCAACTGCTCCCCAGACACCTAACCCTCCAACTGCTCCCCAGACACCTAACCCTCCAACTGCTCCCCAGACACCTAACTGCCCCCAACTGCTCCCCAGACACCTAACTGCCCCCAACTGCTCCCCAGACACCTAACCCCCCAACTGCTCCCCAGACACCTAACCCCGCAACTGCTCCCCAGACACCTAACCCCGCAACTGCTCCCCAGACACCTAACCCTCCAACTGCTCCCCAGACACCTAACCCTCCAACTGCTCCCCAGACACCTAACCCTCCAACTGCTCCCCAGACACCTAACCCTCCAACTGCTCCCCAGACACCTAACCCTCCAACTGCTCCCCAGACACCTAACCCTCCAACTGCTCCCCAGACACCTAACCCTCCAACTGCTCCCCAGACACCTAACCCTCCAACTGCTCCCCAGACACCTAACCCTCCAACTGCTCCCCAGACACCTAACCCTCCAACTGCTCCCCAGACACCTAACCCTCCAACTGCTCCCCAGACACCTAACCCTCCAACTGCTCCCCAGACACCTAACTGCTTCCCAGACACCTAACCCTCCAACTGCTCCCCAGACACCTAACCCTCCAACTGCTCCCCAGACACCTAACCCTCCAACTGCTCCCCAGACACCTAACCCTCCAACTGCTCCCCAGACACCTAACCCTCCAACTGCTCCCCAGACACCTAACCCTCCAACTGCTCCCCAGACACCTAACCCTCCAACTGCTCCCCAGACACCTAACTGCTTCCCAGACACCTAACCCTCCAACTGCTCCCCAGACACCTAACCCTCCAACTGCTCCCCAGACACCTAACCCTCCAACTGCTCCCCAGACACCTAACCCTCCAACTGCTCCCCAGACACCTAACCCTCCAACTGCTCACCAGACACCTAACCCCCCAACTGCTCCCCAGACACCTAACCCTCCAACTGCTCCCCAGACACCTAACCCTCCAACTGCTCCCCAGACACCTAACCCTCCAACTGCTCCCCAGACACCTAACTGCCCCCAACTGCTCCCCAGACACCTAACCCCCCAACTGCTCCCCAGACACCTAACCCCCCAACTGCTCCCCAGACACCTAACCCTGCAACTGCTCCCCAGACACCTAACCCCCCAACTGCTCCCCAGACACCTAACCCTCCAACTGCTCCCCAGACACCTAACCCTCCAACTGCTCCCCAGACACCTAACCCTCCAACTGCTCCCCAGACACCTAACCCTCCAACTGCTCCCCAGACACCTAACCCTCCAACTGCTCCCCAGACACCTAACCCTCCAACTGCTCCCCAGACACCTAACCCTCCAACTGCTCCCCAGACACCTAACCCTCCAACTGCTCCCCAGACACCTAACCCTCCAACTGCTCCCCAGACACCTAACCCTCCAACTGCTCCCCAGACACCTAACCCCCCAACTGCTCCCCAGACACCTAACCCTCCAACTGCTCCCCAGACACCTAACCCTCCAACTGCTCCCCAGACACCTAACCCTCCAACTGCTCCCCAGACACCTAACCCTGCAACTGCTCCCCAGACACCTAACCCCCCAACTGCTCCCCAGGCACATAACCCTCCAAAAGTTTATGGGCGATCAAGAAATCGGGGTGCCCCACCACAGGCGAGCAAAACTCCAGAAAATCTAATTCTTGGGTGTTGGTCTTCTTTACAGTGCACCCAAACCCAGGATTTTGATCGGGGTGCCCGGGTGGTACAGTTCGGGATGCCTCGGGGAGAGGGAATTAGCCGGCCCTGAAGTCTCGTAGACCCCCACTTTGAAGTGGACCAAAAACCCAGGATTTTGACTATCCTGGGTTGCCTCGCTGTGTGGTGCAGTGACCCCTTTACGCTGCTGTGTGGTGGTGGGTGCAGGGTCCCCTTTACTCTGCTGTGGGTGGTGGGTGCAGGGACCCCCTTACGCTGCTGTGGGTGGTGGGTGCAGGGACCCCTTTACACTACTGTGGGGTTGTGGGTGCAGGGACCCCTTTAGGTTGCTGTGGGGTGGTGGGTGCAGGGACCCCCTTACGCTGCTGTGGGTGGTGGGTGCAGGGACCCCTTTACACTGCTGTGGGTGGTGGGTGCAGGGACCCCTTTACACTACTGTGGGGTTGTGGGTGCAGGGACCCCTTTAGGTTGCTGTGGGTGGTGGGTGCAGGGACCCCTTTACACTACTGTGGGGTTGTGGGTGCAGGGACCCCTTTAGGTTGCTGTGGGTGGTGGGTGCAGGGACCCCTTTACACTACTGTGGGGTTGTGGGTGCAGGGACCCCTTTAGGCTGCTGTGGGTGGGCGGGTGAGGCATGTGCCCCGAGTGCAGCAGGTCAGGGGGCACCTGAGCACAGGTAGGGGGCGCCATTTCAAATCTTTGCTCCGGGTGCCAGAAAGCCCAGCCACTCCTCTGTCCGCGCATGTGCCGTAGTAAAGGTGAGTCTTTATGGGTGATCACACAGCGGGGCATCCCAAATCGGGATACCGCAGGGGGACAAGGAAATACCTTTAACCTTGGAAAATACAGCACACGCGTATGTTCCAAATCCGGGAGCAAATACAAAATCCCCGAAAACGCACAAAATCTCATAATAATAAAAAAAAAAAATTGGCACAAAATCATTTAAATGACAAAAATAACGTCTTTCATATACAAATGTTGGCATTTCAGTCAGTTACTAGGGAGGAAATGTACAACTTTTTATAAGCCAAAAAAAATATAAAATTAAATTAAACTATAGGTGAGCTTGTGATCTGTAAAAGCTTTTATTAACATTAAGAGTAACAGTGACACCGTCTGGCCGCAAGTGAGAACTACAGGCTATGGGAAAATATGGCGATGACACATTGTTAAATGATGAGGTGCTCTATGCTTTGCATATTAAAGTGGACCAAAACCCAGGATTTTGACTATCCTGGGTTTTGGTCCTTTTCCCCCGGGGTTGGGGGTTGCAGGGACCCCATTAGACTGCTGTGGGTGGGGTGGTGAGTGCAGGGACCCCTTAGGCTGCTGTGGGTGGGGTGGTGGGTGCAGTAGCCCCTTTAGGCTGCTGTGGGTGGGGTGGTGAGTGCAGGGACCCCTTTAGGCTGCTGTGGGTGGGGTGGTGAGTGCAGGGACCCCTTTAGGCTGCTGCTGGTGGGTGCAGGGACCCATTTAGGCTTCAGTGGGTGGGGTGCTGGGTGCAGGGACCCCTTTAGGCTGCAATGGGTGGGGTGGTGGCTGTAGGGACCCCTTTAAGCTGCTGTGGGTAGGTGCAGGGACCCCTTTAGGCTGCTGTGGGTGGGGTGCTGTGTTCAGGGACCCCTTTAATCTGCAGTGGGTGGGGTGGTGGGTGCAGGGACCCTTTTAGGCTGCTGTGGGTGGGGTGGTGGGTGCAGGGACCCCTTTAGGGTGCTATGGGTGGGGTAGTGGGTGCAGGGACCCCTTTAGGCTGCTGTGGGTGGGGTGGTGGGTGCAGGGACTCCTTTAGGCTGCTGTGGGTGGAATGGTGGGTGCAGGGACCCCTTTAGGGTGCTGTGGGTGGGGTGGTGTGTGCAGGGACCCCTTTAGGGTGCTGTGGGTGGGGTGGTGTGTGCAGGGACCCCTTTAGGGTGCTATGGGTGGGGTGGTGGGTGCAGGGACCCCTTTTGGGCATTGTACGCCACCAAATTTCGGGTCTCCATTGACTTCTATGGAGGGCCGGCCCCCTTGCTGTGTTAAACACATGTGCGGGCTTTCAGCCAATCAGAGGGGTTTGTTGATGGCACACACACACCCCAGCTTAGCACGGCGGGTGGCGAGTTCCTGGAATGATCAGATTTGGGTTCCAGGAAAGGTTAGTGGCAGGTGGGGGCACGGCACACCCAGGAATTATCTGATGTGATGTGACGTTCTGCTCGTAGAACGCTGAGCGAGAAATATTCTCACACTGTCGTGATCCCTATGGTCGCCCGTTCCCTAATATAAGCCGTTCCCTATTATTCGCCCATTCCCTATTATACACGCATTCCCTATTATACACCCGTTCCCTGTTATACGCCCGTTCCCTATTATACGCCCGTTCCCTATTATACGCCCGTTCCCTATTATACGCCCGTTCCCTATTATACGCCCGTTCCCTATTATACGCCCGTTCCCTATTATACGCCCGTTCCCTATTATACGCCCGTTCCCTATTATACGCCCGTTCCCTATTATACGCCCGTTCCCTATTATACACGCGTTCCCTATGATCGCCCGCTTCCTAATATGCACCCGTTCCCTATTATAGGCCCGTTCCCTATTATACGCCCGTTCCCTATTATACACGCGTTCCCTATGATCGCCCGCTTCCTAATATGCACCCGTTCCCTATTATAGGCCCGTTCCCTATTATACGCCCGTTCCCTATTATACACGCGTTCCCTATGATCGCCCGCTTCCTAATATGCACCCGTTCCCTATTATAGGCCCGTTCCCTATTATAGGCCCGTTCCCTATTATAGGCCCGTTCCCTATTATAGGCCCGTTCCCTATTATAGGCCCGTTCCCTATTATAGGCCCGTTCCCTATTATAGGCCCGTTCCCTATTATAGGCCCGTTCCCTATTATAGGCCCATTCCCTATTATAGGCCCGTTCCCTATTATAGGCCCGTTCCCTATTATAGGCCCGTTCCCTATTATAGGCCCGTTCCCTATTATAGGCCCGTTCCCTATTATAGGCCCGTTCCCTATTATAGGCCCGTTCCCTATTATAGGCCCGTTCCCTATTATAGGCCCATTCCCTATTATACGTCTGCTACCTATTATACACCTGTTCCATTTTATTCGCCCGTTCCCTATTATATGCCCATTCCCTATGATTACCCTTTTCATATGATTGTCCGTCCCCTATTATTCCCTATGATGGCCCGCTCCCTATGATGGCCCGCTCCCTATGATGGCCCGCTCCCTATGATGGCCCGCTCCCTATGATGGCCCGCTCCCTATGATGGCCCGCTCCCTATGATGGCCCGCTCCCTATGATGGCCCGCTCCCTATGATGGCCCGCTCCCTATGATGGCCCGCTCCCTATGATGGCCCGCTCCCTATGATGGCCCATTCCCTATTATACATCCGTTCCCTTTGATCGCTTGCTCCCTATTATACTCCTGTTCCCTATTATACACCCGTTCCCTATTATATGTCCGTTCCCTATGATCGCCCGTTCCCTATTATACACCCGCTCCCTATTATACTCCTGTTCCCTATTATATGCCGCGCTCCCTATTATACTCCTGTTCCCTATTATACACCCGCTCCCTATTATACGCCCGTTCCCTATTATACACCTGCTCCCTATGATCCATCTCGCTCAGTTGATCCGCCTCATTGGCAGCACACGGGGGGGTTTGGGTTTAATGACAATATCCAGGGCCGGCTCCTTCCTTCGGATGTCCTGAATCGGGATGCCCTTCTATATGCACCCTGCATATCCTCAGCTCACCTTTCCCCAGTCCAGTGGCACGTGTGGGCTCTCGTCCAATCAGAGCCGTTTGCTGTGCCTATGTCGTTTGATAATCGGGTCCGATTGAATGCGCAGGCTCCAGATTGGACGAGAGCCCGCACATGAGCTTGTATGAGGGGGCATCCCAAATCAGGATGCCCCAGGAACAAAACCCGGGAATCACCATTGGCCCTGATTCTGAGTGTTTTCTGCCCACTGCTGGGGAGAGGCGCATCACATGACCACCATGTGACCTGGACCCTCCCAAGATGCGGGAGCCCTGCTAATCCCAGAGTACATGTGCGGCCTCGCCTCTGCAAAATCTCCTGAAGAAGGCTGACTGGCTGAGATTCGGGCATCCCACGCCACATGTGCACTCACTGCAGGGATGGGTGAAATGCCGAGGAGTAATTCCTATGTGTGCTGGATATGCAGCAGAGAAAAGGTAAGTCTTCTGATTTGCATGCGGCACAGGTGCCCAGCTGCCAGTGTGCTCGCCCTATGAGTGGAGCTAGGTGGGGGGATGAATGAGTGGAGCTAGGTGGGGGGATGAATGAGTGGAGCTAGGTGGGGGGATGAATGAGTGGAGCTAGGTGGGGGGATGAATGAGTGGAGCTAGGTGGGGGGATGAATGAGTGGAGCTAGGTGGGGGGATGAATGAGTGGAGCTAGGTGGGAGGATGAATGAGTGGAGCTAGGTGGGGGATGAATGAGTGGAGCTAGGCGGGGGGATGAATGAGTGGAGCTAGGTGGGGGGATGAATGAGTGGAGCTAGGTGGGGGGATGAATGAGTGGAGCTAGGTGGAGGGATGAATGAGTGGAGCTAGGTGGGGGGATGAATGAGTGGAGCTAGGTGGGGGGATGAATGAGTGGAGCTAGGTGGGGGGATGAATGAGTGGAGCTAGGTGGGGGGATGAATGAGTGGTGCTAGGTGGAGGGATGAATGAGTGGAGCTAGGTGGGGGGATGAATGAGTGGAGCTAGGTGGGGGGATGAATGAGTGGAGCTAGGTGGGGGGATGAATGAGTGGTGCTAGGTGGAGGGATGAATGAGTGGAGCTAGGTGGGGGATGAATGAGTGGAGCTAGGTGGGAGGATGAATGAGTGGAGCTAGGTGGGAGGATGAATGAGTGGAGCTAGGCGGGGGGATGAATGAGTGGAGCTAGGTGGGGGGATGAATGAGTGGTGCTAGGTGGAGGGATGAATGAGTGGAGCTAGGTGGGGGGATGAATGAGTGGAGCTAGGTGGGGGGATGAATGAGTGGAGCTAGGTGGAGGGATGAATGAGTGGAGCTAGGTGGGGGGATGAATGAGTGGAGCTAGGTGGGGGGATGAATGAGTGGTGCTAGGTGGGGGGAGGAATGAGTGGAGCTAGGTGGGGGGATGAATGAGTGGAGCTAGGTGAGGGATGAATGAGTGGAGCTAGGTGGGAGGATGAATGAGTGGAGCTAGGTGGGGGGATGAATGAGTGGAGCTAGGTGGGAGGATGAATGAGTGGAGCTAGGTGGGAGGATGAATGAGTGGAGCTAGGTGGGGGGATGAATGAGTGGAGCTAGGTGGGAGGATGAATGAGTGGAGCTAGGTGGGGGATGAATGAGTGGAGCTAGGTGGGGGGATGAATGAGTGGAGCTAGGTGGGAGGATGAATGAGTGGAGCTAGGTGGGGGGATGAATGAGTGGAGCTAGGTGGGAGGATGAATGAGTGGAGCTAGGTGGGGGGATGAATGAGTGGAGCTAGGTGGGGGGATGAATGAGTGGAGCTAGGTGGGAGGATGAATGAGTGGAGCTAGGTGGGGGGATGAATGAGTGGAGCTAGGTGGGAGGATGAATGAGTGGAGCTAGGTGGGGGGATGAATGAGTGGAGCTAGGTGGGAGGATGAATGAGTGGAACTAGGTGGGAGGATGAATGAGTGGAGCTAGGTGGGGGGATGAATGAGTGGAGCTAGGTGGGGGGATGAATGAGTGGAGCTAGGTGGGAGGATGAATGAGTGGAGCTAGGTGGAGGGATGAATGAGTGGAGCTAGGTGGGAGGATGAATGAGTGTAGCTAGGTGGAGGGATGAATGAGTGTAGCTAGGTGGGGGGATGAATGAGTGGAGCTAGGTGGAGGGATGAATGAGTGGAGCTAGGTGGGAGGATGAATGAGTGGAGCTAGGTGGGGGGATGAATGAGTGGAGCTAGGTGGGAGGATGAATGAGTGGAGCTAGGTGGGAGGATGAATGAGTGGAGCTAGGTGGGAGGATGAATGAGTGGAGCTAGGTGGGGGGATGAATGAGTGGAGCTAGGTGGGAGGATGAATGAGTGGAGCTAGGTGGGAGGATGAATGAGTGGAGCTAGGTGGGAGGATGAATGAGTGGAGCTAGGTGGAGGATGAATGAGTGGAGCTAGGTGGGGGGATGAATGAGTGGAGCTAGGTGGGAGGATGAATGAGTGGAGCTAGGTGGAGGATGAATGAGTGGAGCTAGGTGGGGGGATGAATGAGTGGAGCTAGGTGGGGGGATGAATGAGTGGAGCTAGGTGGGAGGATGAATGAGTGGAGCTAGGTGGGAGGATGAATGAGTGGAGCTAGGTGGGAGGATGAATGAGTGGAGCTAGGTGGGAGGATGAATGAGTGGAGCTAGGTGGGGGATGAATGAGTAGAGCTAGGTGGGGGGATGAATGAGTGGAGCTAGGTGGGAGGATGAATGAGTGGAGCTAGGTGGGAGGATGAATGAGTGGAGCTAGGTGGGGGGATGAATGAGTGGAGCTAGGTGGGGGATGAATGAGTGTAGCTAGGTAGGGGATGAATGAGTGTAGCTAGGTGGAGGGATGAATGAGTGGAGCTAGGTGGAGGGATGAATGAGTGTAGCTAGGTGGGGGATGAATGAGTGTAGCTAGGTGGGGGATGAATGAGTGGAGCTAGGTGGAGGGATGAATGAGTGGAGCTAGGTGGGGGGATGAATGAGTGGAGCTAGGTGGAGGATGAATGAGTGGAGCTAGGTGGAGGATGAATGAGTGGAGCTAGGTGGGGGGATGAATGAGTGGAGCTAGGTGGGGGGATGAATGAGTGGAGCTAGGTGGGGGGATGAATGAGTGGAGCTAGGTGGGGGGATGAATGAGTGGAGCTAGGTGGGGGGATGAATGAGTGGAGCTAGGCGGGGGGATGAATGAGTGGAGCTAGGCGGGAGGATGAATGAGTGGAGCTAGGCGGGGGGATGAATGAGTGGAGCTAGGTGGGGGGATGAATGAGTGGTGCTAGGTGGAGGGATGAATGAGTGGAGCTAGGTGGGGGGATGAATGAGTGGAGCTAGGTGGGGGGATGAATGAGTGGAGCTAGGTGGAGGGATGAATGAGTGGAGCTAGGTGGGGGGATGAATGAGTGGTGCTAGGTGGGGGGATGAATGAGTGGAGCTAGGTGGGGGGATGAATGAGTGGAGCTAGGTGGGGGGATGAATGAGTGGAGCTAGGTGGAGGGATGAATGAGTGGAGCTAGGTGGGGGGATGAATGAGTGGAGCTAGGTGGGGGATGAATGAGTGGAGCTAGGTGGAGGGATGAATGAGTGGAGCTAGGTGGGGGGATGAATGAGTGGTGCTAGGTGGGGGGATGAATGAGTGGAGCTAGGTGGGGGGATGAATGAGTGGAGCTAGGTGGGGGGATGAATGAGTGGAGCTAGGTGGAGGGATGAATGAGTGGAGCTAGGTGGGGGGATGAATGAGTGGAGCTAGGTGGGGGATGAATGAGTGGAGCTAGGTGGGAGGATGAATGAGTGGAGCTAGGTGGGAGGATGAATGAGTGGAGCTAGGTGGGGGGATGAATGAGTGGAGCTAGGTGGGGGGATGAATGAGTGGAGCTAGGTGGGAGGATGAATGAGTGGCGCTAGGTGGGGGGATGAATGAGTGGCGCTAGGTGGGGGGATGAATGAGTGGAGCTAGGTGGAGGATGAATGAGTGGCGCTAGGTGGGGGGATGAATGAGTGGCGCTAGGTGGGGGGATGAATGAGTGGAGCTAGGTGGAGGGATGAATGAGTGGAGCTAGGTGGGGGATGAATGAGTGGAGCTAGGTGGGGGATAAATGAGTGGAGCTAGGTGGGGGGATGAATGAGTGGAGCTAGGTGGGGGGATGAATGAGTGGAGCTAGGTGGGGGGATGAATGAGTGGAGCTAGGTGGGGGGATGAATGAGTGGAGCTAGGTGGGGGGATGAATGAGTGGAGCTAGGTGGGGGGATGAATGAGTGTAGCTAGGTGGGGGGATGAATGAGTGGAGCTAGGTGGGGGGATGAATGAGTGGAGCTAGGTGGGAGGATGAATGAGTGGAGCTAGGTGGGAGGATGAATGAGTGGAGCTAGGTGGGAGGATGAATGAGTGGAGCTAGGTAGGGGGATGAATGAGTGGAGCTAGGTGGGGGGATGAATGAGTGGAGCTAGGTGGGGGGATGAATGAGTGGAGCTAGGTGGGGGGATGAATGAGTGGAGCTAGGTGGGGGGATGAATGAGTGGAGCTAGGTGGGGGGATGAATGAGTGGAGCTAGGTGGGGGGATGAATGAGTGGAGCTAGGTGGGGGGAGGAATGAGTGGAGCTAGGTGGGGGGATGAATGAGTGGAGCTAGGTGGAGGATGAATGAGTGGAGCTAGGTGGGGGGATGAATGAGTGGAGCTAGGTGGGAGGATGAATGAGTGGAGCTAGGTGGGAGGATGAATGAGTGGAGCTAGGTGGGAGGATAAATGAGTGTAGCTAGGTGGGGGATGAATGAGTGTAGCTAGGTGGGAGGATGAATGAGTGGAGCTAGGTGGGGGGATGAATGAGTGGAGCTAGGTGGGAGGATGAATGAGTGGAGCTAGTTGGGGGATGAATGAGTGGAGCTAGTTGGGGGATGAATGAGTGGAGCTGGGTGGGGGGATGAATGAGTGGAGCTAGGTGGGGGAATGAATGAGTGGAGCTAGTTGGGGGATGAATGAGTGGAGCTAGGTGGGAGGATGAATGAGTGGAGCTAGGTGGGGAAATGAATGAGTGGAGCTAGGTGGGAGGATGAATGAGTGGAGCCAGGTGGAGGGATGAATGAGTGGAGCTAGGTGGAGGGATGAATGAGTGGAGCTAGGTGGAGGGATGAATGAGTGGAGCTAGGTGGGAGGATGAATGAGTGGAGCTAGGTGGGAGGATGAATGAGTGGAGCTAGGTGGGGGGATGAATGAGTGGAGCTAGGTGGGGGGATGAATGAGTGGAGCTAGGTGGGGGGATGAATGAGTGGAGCTAGGTGGAGGGATGAATGAGTGGAGCTAGGTGGGAGGATGAATGAGTGGAGCTAGGTGGGGGGATGAATGAGTGGAGCTAGGTGGGAGGATGAATGAGTGGAGCTAGGTGGGAGGATGAATGAGTGGAGCTAGGTGGGAGGATGAATGAGTGGAGCTAGGTGGGGGGATGAATGAGTGGAGCTAGGTGGGAGGATGAATGAGTGGAGCTAGGTGGGAGGATGAATGAGTGTAGCTAGGTGGGAGGATGAATGAGTGGAGCTAGGTGGAGGATGAATGAGTGGAGCTAGGTGGGGGGATGAATGAGTGGAGCTAGGTGGGAGGATGAATGAGTGGAGCTAGGTGGAGGATGAATGAGTGGAGCTAGGTGGGGGGATGAATGAGTGGAGCTAGGTGGGGGGATGAATGAGTGGAGCTAGGTGGGGGGATGAATGAGTGGAGCTAGGTGGGGAAATGAATGAGTGGAGCTAGGTGGGAGGATGAATGAGTGGAGCTAGGTGGAGGGATGAATGAGTGGAGCTAGGTGGGGAAATGAATGAGTGTAGCTAGGTGGGAGGATGAATGAGTGGAGCTAGGTGGAGGGATGAATGAGTGGAGCTAGGTGGAGGGATGAATGAGTGGAGCTAGGTGGAGGGATGAATGAGTGGAGCTAGGTGGGAGGATGAATGAGTGGAGCTAGGTGGAGGGATGAATGAGTGGAGCTAGGTGGGAGGATGAATGAGTGGAGCTAGGTGGAGGATGAATGAGTGGAGCTAGGTGGAGGATGAATGAGTGGAGCTAGTTGGGGGATGAATGAGTGGAGCTAGTTGGGGGATGAATGAGTGGAGCTAGGTGGGAGGATGAATGAGTGGAGCTAGGTGGGGGGATGAATGAGTGGAGCTAGGTGGGAGGATGAATGAGTGGAGCTAGGTGGGGGATGAATGAGTGGAGCTAGGTGGGAGGATGAATGAGTGGAGCTAGGTGGGGGGATGAATGAGTGGAGCTAGGTGGGAGGATGAATGAGTGGAGCTAGGTGGGGGGATGAATGAGTGGAGCTAGGTGGGGGGATGAATGAGTGGAGCTAGGTGGGGGGATGAATGAGTGGAGCTAGGTGGGGGGATGAATGAGTGGAGCTAGGTGGGGGGATGAATGAGTGGAGCTAGGTGGGGGATGAATGAGTGGAGCTAGGTGGGGGGATGAATAAGTGGAGCTAGGTGGGGGATGAATGAGTGGAGCTAGGTGGGAGGATGAATGAGTGGAGCTAGGTGGGGGATGAATGAGTGGAGCTAGGTGGGGGGATGAATGAGTGGAGCTAGGTGGAGGATGAATGAGTGGAGCTAGGTGGGAGGATGAATGAGTGGAGCTAGGTGGGAGGATGAATGAGTGGAGCTAGGTGGGGGATGAATGAGTGGAGCTAGGTGGGAGGATGAATGAGTGGAGCTAGGTGGGGAAATGAATGAGTGGAGCTAGGTGGGGAAATGAATGAGTGGAGCTAGGTGGGGGGATGAATGAGTGGAGCTAGGTGGGAGGATGAATGAGTGGAGCTAGGTGGGGGATGAATGAGTGGAGCTAGGTGGGGGGATGAATGAGTGGAGCTAGGTGGGGGGATGAATGAGTGGAGCTAGGTGGGAGGATGAATGAGTGGAGCTAGGTGGGAGGATGAATGAGTGGAGCTAGGTGGGAGGATGAATGAGTGGAGCTAGGTGGGAGGATGAATGAGTGGAGCTAGGTGGGAGGATGAATGAGTGGAGCTAGGTGGGGGATGAATGAGTGGAGCTAGGTGGGGGGATGAATGAGTGGAGCTAGGTGGGGGGATGAATGAGTGGAGCTAGGTGGGAGGATGAATGAGTGGAGCTAGGTGGGGGGATGAATGAGTGGAGCTAGGTGGGGGGATGAATGAGTGGAGCTAGGTGGGAGGATGAATGAGTGGAGCTAGGTGGGGGGATGAATGAGTGGAGCTAGGTGGGGGGATGAATGAGTGGAGCTAGGTGGGAGGATGAATGAGTGGAGCTAGGTGGGGGGATGAATGAGTGGAGCTAGGTGGGAGGATGAATGAGTGGAGCTAGGTGGGGGGATGAATGAGTGGAGCTAGGTGGGAGGATGAATGAGTGGAGCTAGGTGGGAGGATGAATGAGTGGAGCTAGGTGGGGGGATGAATGAGTGGAGCTAGGTGGGGGATGAATGAGTGGAGCTAGGTGGGAGGATGAATGAGTGGAGCTAGGTGGAGGGATGAATGAGTGGAGCTAGGTGGGAGGATGAATGAGTGTAGCTAGGTGGAGGGATGAATGAGTGGAGCTAGGTGGGGGGATGAATGAGTGGAGCTAGGTGGAGGGATGAATGAGTGGAGCTAGGTGGGAGGATGAATGAGTGGAGCTAGGTGGGGGGATGAATGAGTGGAGCTAGGTGGGAGGATGAATGAGTGGAGCTAGGTGGGAGGATGAATGAGTGGAGCTAGGTGGGGGATGAATGAGTAGAGCTAGGTGGGGGGATGAATGAGTGGAGCTAGGTGGGAGGATGAATGAGTGGAGCTAGGTGGGAGGATGAATGAGTGGAGCTAGGTGGGGGGATGAATGAGTGGAGCTAGGTGGGGGATGAATGAGTGGAGCTAGGTGGGGGATGAATGAGTGGAGCTAGGTGGAGGGATGAATGAGTGGAGCTAGGTGGAGGGATGAATGAGTGTAGCTAGGTGGGGGATGAATGAGTGTAGCTAGGTGGGGGATGAATGAGTGGAGCTAGGTGGAGGGATGAATGAGTGGAGCTAGGTGGGGGGATGAATGAGTGGAGCTAGGTGGAGGATGAATGAGTGGAGCTAGGTGGGGGGATGAATGAGTGGAGCTAGGTGGGGGGATGAATGAGTGGAGCTAGGTGGGGGGATGAATGAGTGGAGCTAGGTGGGGGGATGAATGAGTGGAGCTAGGTGGGGGGATGAATGAGTGGAGCTAGGTGGGAGGATGAATGAGTGGAGCTAGGCGGGGGGATGAATGAGTGGAGCTAGGTGGGGGATGAATGAGTGGAGCTAGGTGGAGGGATGAATGAGTGGCGCTAGGTGGGAGGATGAATGAGTGGCGCTAGGTGGGGGGATGAATGATTGGAGCTAGGTGGGGGGATGAATGAGTGGAGCTAGGTGGGGGGATGAATGAGTGGAGCTAGGTGGGGGGATGAATGAGTGGAGCTAGGTGGGGGGATGAATGAGTGGAGCTAGGTGGGGGGATGAATGAGTGGAGCTAGGTGGGGGATGAATGAGTGGAGCTAGGTGGGGGATGAATGAGTGGAGCTAGGTGGGGGATGAATGAGTGGAGCTAGGTGGGGGATGAATGAGTGGAGCTAGGTGGGGGATAAATGAGTGGAGCTAGGTGGGGGATGAATGAGTGGAGCTAGGTGGGGGATGAATGAGTGGAGCTAGGTGGGAGGATGAATGAGTGGAGCTAGGTGGAGGATGAATGAGTGGAGCTAGGTGGAGGGATGAATGAGTGGAGCTAGGTGGAGGGATGAATGAGTGGAGCTAGGTGGGGGATGAATGAGTGGAGCTAGGTGGGGGATGAATGAGTGGAGCTAGGTGGGGGATGAATGAGTGGAGCTAGGTGGAGGGATGAATGAGTGGAGCTAGGTGGGGGATGAATGAGTGGAGCTAGGTGGGGGATAAATGAGTGGAGCTAGGTGGGGGGATGAATGAGTGGAGCTAGGTGGGGGATGAATGAGTGGAGCTAGGTGGGGGGATGAATGAGTGGAGCTAGGTGGGGGGATGAATGAGTGGAGCTAGGTGGGAGGATGAATGAGTGTAGCTAGGTGGGGGGATGAATGAGTGTAGCTAGGTGGGGGGATGAATGAGTGTAGCTAGGTGGGGGGATGAATGAGTGGAGCTAGGTGGGAGGATGAATGAGTGGAGCTAGGTGGGAGGATGAATGAGTGGAGCTAGGTAGGGGGATGAATGAGTGGAGCTAGGTGGGGGGATGAATGAGTGGAGCTAGGTGGGGGGATGAATGAGTGGAGCTAGGTGGGGGGATGAATGAGTGGAGCTAGGTGGGGGGATGAATGAGTGGAGCTAGGTGGGGGGAGGAATGAGTGGAGCTAGGTGGGGGGATGAATGAGTGGAGCTAGGTGGGGGGATGAATGAGTGGAGCTAGGTGGGGGGAGGAATGAGTGGAGCTAGGTGGGGGGATGAATGAGTGGAGCTAGGTGGGGGGATGAATGAGTGGAGCTAGGTGGGGGGATGAATGAGTGGAGCTAGGTGGGAGGATGAATGAGTGGAGCTAGGTGGGAGGATAAATGAGTGGAGCTAGGTGGGGGGATGAATGAGTGTAGCTAGGTGGGAGGATGAATGAGTGGAGCTAGGTGGGGGGATGAATGAGTGGAGCTAGGTGGGAGGATGAATGAGTGGAGCTAGTTGGGGGATGAATGAGTGGAGCTAGGTGGGGGATGAATGAGTGGAGCTGGGTGGGGGGATGAATGAGTGGAGCTAGGTGGGGGAATGAATGAGTGGAGCTAGTTGGGGGATGAATGAGTGGAGCTAGTGGGGGATGAATGAGTGGAGCTAGTTGGGGGATGAATGAGTGGAGCTAGGTGGGGGGATGAATGAGTGGAGCTAGGTGGGGGGATGAATGAGTGGAGCTAGGTGGGGGGATGAATGAGTGGAGCTAGGTGGGAGGATGAATGAGTGGAGCTAGGTGGGAGGATGAATGAGTGGAGCCAGGTGGAGGGATGAATGAGTGGAGCTAGGTGGAGGGATGAATGAGTGGAGCTAGGTGGAGGGATGAATGAGTGGAGCTAGGTGGGAGGATGAATGAGTGGAGCTAGGTGGAGGATGAATGAGTGGAGCCAGGTGGAGGGATGAATGAGTGGAGCTAGGTGGAGGGATGAATGAGTGGAGCTAGGTGGGAGGATGAATGAGTGGAGCCTAGGTGGAGGGATGAATGAGTGGAGCTAGGTGGAGGGATGAATGAGTGGAGCTAGGTGGAGGGATGAATGAGTGGAGCTAGGTGGGAGGATGAATGAGTGGAGCTAGGTGGGGGGATGAATGAGTGGAGCTAGGTGGGGGGATGAATGAGTGGAGCTAGGTGGGAGGGATGAATGAGTGGAGCTAGGTGGGGGGATGAATGAGTGGAGCTAGGTGGGGGGATGAATGAGTGGAGCTAGGTGGAGGGATGAATGAGTGGAGCTAGGTGGGAGGATGAATGAGTGGAGCTAGGTGGGGGGATGAATGAGTGGAGCTAGGTGGGGGGATGAATGAGTGGAGCTAGGTGGGAGGATGAATGAGTGGAGCTAGGTGGGAGGATGAATGAGTGGAGCTAGGTGGGGGGATGAATGAGTGGAGCTAGGTGGGAGGATGAATGAGTGGAGCTAGGTGGGAGGATGAATGAGTGGAGCTAGGTGGGAGGATGAATGAGTGGAGCTAGGTGGGGGGATGAATGAGTGGAGCTAGGTGGGAGGATGAATGAGTGGAGCTAGGTGGGGGGATGAATGAGTGGAGCTAGGTGGGAGGATGAATGAGTGGAGCTAGTTGGGGGATGAATGAGTGGAGC
>CM051241.1:2056910-2171181 GCA_027917425.1 Gastrophryne carolinensis
TGGGCCCTAGTGAAGGGGATATTAACAGGGGATCACACTATGATTTGGCTCTGCGGGTGGCCAGCATTGAGAGGCAGGAGTATGAGGAATTTGATGTCACTGCTGGACGTTATTCCCTAGAGGAAGGGGAACTGCTCCAGGACTCTGACTCCTCTGGGGACCAGCAGGAGGGCTGTGATAGTGACCCTGAATCTGGGAAGGAATCATGGTATCCTGAGGACAATGATAATTTGCTGTCTCACATTTTTGAAATTTTACACATTGCTGCCCCTGTGGCGGCTAAAAGGAAACAGGGTGAGCTGTTTCGTCCTAGTAAACAGCGTCTGAAGTTCCCTGAGCAGGGGCATTTCACCACTGTGGTGCTTAAAGAATGGGAATGTCCTAACAGGCTGCCTGCTGTGCCCAAGGGTTTGGATAAGCGGTATAATCATCAGGGAGGGACTCGGAGCAAGCGAGCCTTCAAGGAAGTGTCCCTGATTCTGTCTTGGGTGGAACGGCATGTTCTCTGCATCTCAGCGGTCTACATTCCGGGAGTGGAGAACCAGGTGGTGAACTCCCTGAGCAGGGGGTCGTCTCATCTGGGGGAATGGTCCCTCAGCAACCGGGCGTTTCTCTCCCTGTGTCACCGCTGGGGTCATCCGGACGTGGACCTGTTTGCGTCCTGTCACAATCACAAACTTCCCAGATTTGTCTCTCTATCTCAGGATCCTCTGGCCTTCGCCACGGATGCCCTGGCAATACCTTGGACAGAGTTTCGGCTTCCCTATGTGTTCCCTCCATTTCCTCTCCTGGGCAGGGTCATGCGCAAGATAGCCCAGGAGCGGGTACCAGCCATTCTGGTGGCCCCCTGTTGGTCAAGAAGAGTTTGGTCCGCAGACGTCGTGCAGTTGGCAGTAGAACGGTACGTCTTGCCCAAGGATCCAGATCTTCTCACTCGGGGACAGCTACGCCATCCCAATTTACAAACGCTGGCTTTAACAGCTTGGCTGCTGAAAACTCCATCTTGATGGAAAAGGGGCTGCCTGCTTCTGATGTTGATACCATGATTAGGGCTAGGAAGAAGTCTTCGTCCTTTATCTATTACAGGGTCTGGCATGCTTACATTGCCTGGTGTGAGTCCAAGTCTCTTCCCTGTCTGTTTTTTTTTTTCTATTCCCAGGATTCTGGAACTCTTGCAACATTGTTTGGATCTAGGCCTTCAACTTAGTACCCTAAAAGGCCATGTTTCAGCTCTGGCAATTTTTTTCAAACCTTTTTCCAGGGTGTTTCTCATGTGCGTCCACCCCGTAAGCCTTTGCTACCAGTTTGGGATTTGAATCTGGTGTTGTCTGGTCTGCAGGGTCCTCCCTTTGAGCCTATTCTTGAGGCTGCCTTGCCCATTCTGACTCTTAAGGTAGCCTTTCGGGGGGGCGTGGCTATGTAGCCGAGCTGATCAGACGTGTAGCACGAGGGCTCCTGGAAAAATCCTGAAATCCCCTTGAGATCCAGAGTTAATTCTTCGGGAACTCGCCGGACATCTGTACTACATATCCCCCTGGACCCTCCTGCCGACCTCTGCGGGGACAATAACCACCTTTCGGTCCCCCTGGGAGAATTGGAGACTCCGCACGTGCCGACCCCCGCCATCTTGGCTAAGTAGCCGCCTTACCCTGGAGTGCTAGCTGACTGCTGTGTGGCGCTGCCGACATTCGGAGTGGTGGGGTGTCGTGCTCCCTGGCCGGTGGAGGTGACCTGCAGGTGAACTTGGAGCCGAGCCCGGCCGAGATCGCGCACTATAGCGGCGCCTGCTGCTCTTACCTGCTGCCGCTGCTCTCTTGGAGTCGGACGCGTCCTCTACCCGGGCTTCTCTACGGCCGGCTCTGCACCCGCCTTCGCTGCGGCTTCCTTCCCCCGTGCCACCTGTTTACCAGCCGGATCCATCCCTTCACCGGCGACTGCCGCTGCCATCGGGGAGGAGACTCCAGCCCGCCCGTTGACGCTGCCGAGGCCGCTGCTGAGGCGCCCCCGCCGTCGACTGCCACCAGTGGTGAGTGACCTCCGGCCCACCTGTCGCTGTTCACTGCTGCCCCCGCTGGGAAACCCCCCCCCCCCCCGGCTCACCGGTCGGTCTCCTCCTTCCACAGCTCGTTGTCACTGTCAGGGGCCCGCCTGCCCGCCGACCAGCTCCTTTCCTCCGCCGAGGGATACCGGTGCCAGTGAGGAGCCTCCTGCTCACCTCCCGTGCTGACTGACACCGCCGCTGAGGGGTACACTGCCCACCAACGACTCCCTCCTCCCGCCGCTGCTTGCCAACACCGCTGAGTGACCCCTTGCCGGTCCGTCGCTATTACCTGATACCCTGGGAGCCTCCTGCTCACCGGCCGGCCCTCTCCATCGCCAGCTGCTGCCACCGGTGAAGGCCCTTATATCTATTGGGCGGCTGCCTCTCTCTGTTGTTGGCTGCCAGTGAAGCTCCCTTGCCCACTGACGGGTCCCCTTATGGTGCTGGCGCTCGCTGCTGGTGGTACCCGCCAGCCTCTGATAACAGCTGCAACCCCCCCCCCACTGCTGCGGCTTGAACTGCTCCCGCTGAATTAGCCTCCCCTGACTGACCTGGGTTTGGGACAGCTTAAGCCCACCATACGCTTAGCAGCCCTCGGGTCCCCCCCCCCCCCCCCCCCCCGAGTGACGTGGAGAGGGGCGAGAGAAGTCTGGAAGGAGCCCCGCTACCTATCCCCACTATTTACATCCTTGAATTCTGCGGAGTCTGTATTGTGGAGTCTGTAGGAGTTTGTATTGGCGCACCCTGCATCTCCTGAACAAGTCCAGCATCTGTAAGTCTCAGACAGCAAAAAGGGGATAGTATATCATACCAGGCAACTACCACCCTATATGAAAGGAGGCAAGAAGAGGCGCCCGGTGCTCCTAAACAGCGGCACACAAACCATGGCAGATTCTCAGGCTGAACGTCCTGACTCTCCTGTCTCAGGTCCCAGTAACGCTGCAATAATGGCAGCTATTACTAATTGTCAAAGTGTCCTAACGGCTAAATTTGATAATCTGCAAGAACAGCTTAACTATTTTAAACATGACCTAGACAAGATGAAGGATAGAGCGCAGGAGTCGGAGAGAAGAATTGGGGAGACTGAGGATGGGCTGTCAGCTGTGGCTGTTGCGGTGGAGTCTCTGAAGCGTCAAGTGAAAACACTTACGGAGCGGGCGGAGGACGCGGAGAACCGCTGCCGACGGAACAACATTAGAATAATTGGGATACCGGAGAGAGCGGAGGGAGACTCTCCTGAAAGCTTCGCGGAAAACCTCATCAAAAACGTGTTGGCGCCGGAGGGCCTATCTCCCTTCTTTGTGGTCGAACGAGCGCACCGGATCCCATTCAGGCCCCCACCGCCAGGGGCTCCCCCCCGCCCCTTCATTCTAAAACTGCTGAACTTTAGAGATAGAGACACTGTGCTGGCGGCGGCGCGGAGGCGGAAGGATGTTTTACTGGAGGGTGCGAAACTGTCTTTTTTCCCAGATTTTACTGCGGAGGTGCAGAGACAGCGCCGATCCTTCAACGAGGTGAGGGCACGGCTCCGGGCGAAAAATATCAGATATGCCATGCTATTTCCCGCTAAGTTGCGAGTCCAGGATGGAACAGCTACCAGATTTTTCCTTACGGCGGAGGAGGCCAGCGACTGGATTGACTCTCTCCCTGTGGCCTGAGAGTGGAGCAGCCACTGATGGTCCAGCGAAGACGTCACAGTGTTGGACGCTGATGAACCCCATTGAGACTCTTGTAAGAGCCTTGAGCTTGTGGAGTGCCTTCTGCTGACGTGCTGGGTGGCCGGTGCTGTTGTTGTTCGCCGGGGACCTAGCATGAAGAGCCCGGGACTTCACCATGGAAGTGGTGCAGCACTTAGGTTCCAGTTCTCCCCCCCCCCCCTCAACGTCCCCACTAGCCCTCACGTATTACTCCCTGCCCACCATCCTTGCCCCTACCCCCCCCCCCTTCCCTCTTTCTCTTTCTCTTACTTGAGATGTGGTGACTGGATCTCGAGGGGATCATCATCCTATCGTAGCCCTCTATGTGACTGCCTTCAGAGACTACGTCCCATTGACACCACGTTCCACCGGTGTTGATTGTTTATAAGGTTACGGGATTAAGCTCGCCACAGTTGGGATTAGGTAGAGCCGGGTGGGTTGGGAACTGTTAAGTTGTTAATTAAGTTAGATAACGTAGCCGGGCCCTGAGGCTCAGGTAATGCTACTGTTAATGTTTTCCTTCTTTTCCTCTATTGTTTCTACTTTCAATTGCAACGTTATGTGTGAATGTGCAGTGTATGGTGTGTATGTTGGTATGAATGGGGTGGCCCGCTACCACGAGGTCCTAAGGGGATGCTGTGAGATGCTAAGATGTTCTGTACTACCCCGGCTTGACTATCTTCTAGACACGGTTGCATGGAGTGCAAGGTAATCTCATGGAATGTGAGGGGTCTTAATGACCGTATAAAGAGATCGTCAGTACTTCAATTCTTGAAGCGCCATAACCCTAATATTATAGTTTTACAAGAGACACACCTGTTAGGCCAGAAATCGCTATCAATCAAAAGACCATGGATTGCTCACTTGTTTCACTCCCATTATTCTAGCTACGCCAGGGGGGTGTCGGTACTGGTGGCTAAGCATCTCCCTTTTCATCTCATATCAGTGTGCTCCGATCCTAAGGGCAGATTTGTTATTGTACATGCAAAGATATATGATGTCAGTGTTTTGATAGTTGGTATATATATTCCACCCCCATTTGATGTAACAGTCCTTCAGGAGGTCATGGACAGACTGGCCGCCTTCCCGCCCGATCCCTTAATGCTACTGGGGGATTTTAACATGATCCTGGATAGATCATTGGATCGGTTGACCCCGGGGGTGGGGCCGGCTACCCCACTGGCGGTGTGGGCGGCTACCCTGGGCTTGACTGAGCTGTGGAGATGGAAGCATCCCAATGATAGAGCATTCTCCTGCCACTCTATCCCCCATAAGTCACTCTCCCGCATTGATTTAGCATTTGCATCTGGATGTCTTTTGCCTAGGGTGGTGGCTTGTGAGTATCTGCCACGGGGGATATCGGACCACTCGCCTTTGATGGTGACGGTGCGCATGTCCCAAGATCAAATAGGCCTACGAAGATGGGCTCTTAACCCCCTATGGCTGGAGGACCAGGAAGTTTGCAGCTCACTTGAAAGGGACCAGGAGGGTTATTGGCAGTGCAATGGGGGAGAAACCTCAATTAATACACGTTGGGATGCATTCAAGGCTGTTATTAGAGGTAGCGCCATCAGCGCAATTAAGGCGGCCAGAGTAAAAAAGGGGAGGTCGATTAGAGAGTTGGAAGAGAGAATGGCTAAGGCTGAGGAAGAATTTGTATTAACGCAGGCCCCCGCTGACCATGACTTGGTCAGATCACTCCAGAGGGAATATAATATGGCATTAACAGACTCCGCAAGGAAAATGCTGCTATTGAAACAGCAGATTGTATTTGAAAAAGGGGACAAAAATGGGAGGACCCTGGCATATCTTTCAAGAGCAGAATCCCCACAAACGCATATAGCTGGCATTACGAGTCAGGCCCAGTTCGTGGCAGACTCGGAGGGGATATCTAGGCAGTTCCTGGACTACTACAGCCGTTTGTACTCCTCTGGGGTGCGGTACGGCCCGGTGGACTTGGCGGCCTTTCTTGATACCATTGCTCTCCCATCCCTCTCCGAGGCGGACAGAGCAATGCTGGCTGGCCCGATAACATGCGCTGAAATTGAAAAGGCGATCGCCCTGATGTCTAATCGGAAGGCCCCCGGGCCTGATGGTCTACCCTCGGAGTGGTATAAGAAGAACGGCTCGGCTTTGGCGTCGAGGCTGTTGGAGGTCTTCTCTGAGGCCTTGCACTCGGGGACCCTGCCCGAAACCTTTGCACAGGCAACTATCACCTTGATATATAAAGAGGGGAAGCCTAGGGACTCCTGTACTTCATATAGGCCAATCTCCCTACTAAACCAGGATGCGAAGATCCTTGCTAAAATTCTGGCAAACCGGCTTAACACAGTAATTCTGTCACTCATAGGGGCTGACCAGTCGGGCTTTATGCCGGGTCGGACGACGAGTATTAATCTGAGGAGATTATTTAGTAATCTGCAAATTCGACATGACAATGCTGGAAGCAGAGTGATTATTTCACTAGACAACGAAAAGGCCTTCGACTCGGTGGAGTGGCTCTATTTGTGGAGTGTTCTGGATAAGTTTGGCCTTCCTCCTACTTATATTAAATATATACAGATGCTTTATAGGAATCCAAAGGCAAGGGTGCGAGTAAATGGGGTCACGACGACTGAATTCTTATTGCACCGGGGTACACGCCAAGGATGCCCCCTCTCTCCGTTGTTGTTTGCACTTGCGATTGAGCCCCTAGCGGTGCTAATTAGAGACTCACCAGAGATCCGGGGGTGGCAATTGGGGGGCACTATCGAAAAAGTCTCCTTGTACGCAGATGATACTTTGGTCTATTTGGCGGATGCCAACGGTTCATTAGAGGCCCTGCTGAGCATAATAGCCAGATTTGGCTGGTTTTCCGGCCTTAAGATCAACTGGGAAAAGTCCAGCTTGTACCTGGTGGACAGGCCGGAGGATACCCTGATTTCTCCGAGCTCGTCTCTTCAGGTGGTGGACCGGTTTAGGTACCTGGGAGTTGTCATACATGGGGACCCCTCTAAGTTTATTGACTTAAACATATGTCCAGTGGTTGGTGCCCTTAAGGGGAAGGTGGCTCAGTGGGCAGCTCTCCCCCTCTCTGTGATCGGTCGAATTAACATGTTCAAAATGGTCTTTCTCCCTAAGTTCTTATACATTTACCAATCGTCGCCTGTGGTGTTGCCGGCCTCCCACTTTCGGCTCCTTGATTCTATTCTATTTAAGTTCATCTGGGGGGCTTCCCCCCCCCAAGATGAATAGAGCCATTCTCAGGGCGCCTCTGCAATCTGGGGGCCTGGCGGTACCACATATGTTACTATACTTCTATGCTGCCCAGCTAGCGTACATCACTTGGTGGATGAGCCCCTCGGTAGCTAACCCGGTAACCTCCCTGGAAACCTCCTTGTTGGGGCCGGAGGTCTCCCTACGGGATCTGGTGCACAGGGGAGCAAAGGGTCTTCCGCGTGCCACTACATGTATAAGAACCACTCTCCACGTATGGCAGCGGGTGCACGATACATTGGGCCCCCCGCGCCCCCCACTAGAATGGTCCCCTAATACACCTCTATGGGATAACCCTAGACTGCCTGAGTTGATGTCCCTCCCGGATACAATTTTCTGGAGGAGGAGAGGAATCACGTTGTTATCACACATATTTTCGGGAGGAACGCTGATGTCATATGAACAGTTGTGCCAGGTGTTTGCGCTACCCCCAAGGGAATTCTTTCGATACCTGCAACTTCGACATGCTCTGAGGAGTCTGATTCCCTTGGGGGGACTGCAATTGGTGGAATCAAAAGTTGAAACATTGGTAACGACCGTTGACCTGGGTAAACCCACTTCAACACTGTACGGCGCCCTCCTCTCGGGTCTTCCCTCCCCTTTGGACAGAGCACTGGAGAAATGGAGAGCACTGATCCCAGACCTGGAACAGGTTGACTGGGAAGAAGCGATAGACAACCTGTATTCCTCAGTCATAGACTCGAGAGACAGATTGATTCAGGCTAAGTGGCTCCACCAGGTCTATCTGACCCCGGTTAGACTCAAGAGGATGGGCCTCCTAGATTCAGATATTTGCCCCAGATGCAACTCCGGGCCAGGTACGTTGATACATATGATCTGGGACTGCCGGGTGATTTCGTCATTTTGGGTGGAGCTGTTTAATTTCATAACTACCTCCGTGGGCTTGCCAACCATTAGGGCTGTGGCCCTTGGTCTGCTGAGTATCGTTGAGCCTTCCTTGGACGACGGTCCTCAGAAGGTCCTACTGCGACTGCTAATGTTTTATGCAAGGAAATGCATCCTACTCAATTGGAAGCACCCGAGTGTACCGACCCTATCGGGCTGGAAAAGCCTGGTGAATGGAAGGCTAATCCTCTATAAGATGACCTACGAGGCTAGGGGATGTCCAAATAAATTTGAAAGGGTATGGGGAGCTTGGCTTAATACCTCTGACTCCACCAGCGACTAGAATTGAGCTAGCTACCTGATGCATGTTGATCTCTAACCCTCGGACCTCATAACACTCACCCGTCATTATGGAACGATGCCAATAGCGGGCGGGTGTGAATGTTGAGAGTGTGTGCGTGTGTGTGTGTGTGTGTGTGTGTGTGTGTGCGTGTGAGTATATGTGTGAACAACTTAATTTAGTTTAGTAGCCTATAAGGATCAGTTTATGTTTCTTCCTTTTTGTTGCTTTACCTTTTTTTAGTGTAAGAACGGTTAAGGGCTGTCCCCATACGGGACGGTCGTGTTATATTGTATTGTATGTACATGTATGTTACAAATTCAAAATGCATAAATAAAAATTTCTAAAAAAAAAAAGGTAGCCTTTCTGGTGGCTATCACTTCTGTAAGGCAGGTTTCTGAGCTGGCGGCGCTTTCCATCAAACCTCCTTATTTTGAGAGGCATCAGGATAAGGTGGTGTTTCGGCTTAAGCCGGATTTCCTGCCCAAGGTTGTGTCTGCCTTTCATCTCAATCAGGACATTGTTTTGCCTTCTTTGTGTCCTAATCCTGCTAATTCCAAGGAGTGGACACTGCATTCTCTGGATGTGGTCAGGGCTCTGAAGTTTTATTTGGTTGCTACTGAGACTTTCAGGAAATCTGATGCTCTGTTCGTTCTCACTTCTGGACCTAGGAAGGGTTTGCCTCCGGCTAAATCCACTATCAGCAAGTGGATCCGTCAGGCGGTGGTTCAGGCCTATTCTGCTAAGGGGAAGGAACCTCCCTTCCGCCTTACTGCTCATTCCACTTGTGCTATTGGTGCCTCTTAGGCTTTTCAGCACCAGGCTTCTGTTGAACAAGTTTGTAAGGCCGCAACTTGGTGTTCTGTTCATACTTTTTCCAAGTTTTACAAGGTTGATGTTAAGGCCTCAGCTGATGCTGCTTTTGGCCGCAAGGTACTTCAGGCGGTAGTGACTTAAACTACTGGTCGTTACTCATTGGGGATCCCACCCTACTTTTGGACACTGCTTTTGGATGTCCCAACTGTTATGAATATGAAGCAGGCCGTGCCATGCAATAAAGAAAAAAGCAATTCTGTGAGTACTCACCTGTAGAATTGTTTTTGTTCTTGCATGGCACGGCCCGCTTCTCCCCACCCTTGTTATCGTTATTCTTGGTTGCCTCTTTATGGCGATTGTTCCAAGTTAATTGGGGTTCTTTACCTTTTTTACCTCTATTCTCTCCCGGCTTCTTGTCTCACTGCTTGTCTATGCTGGGAACTCTATGGTTAATCCCGTTTTTATAGGGGGCCGGGAGATGCCACAGCTTTCTGCAGTACACTGCGCCACCTTGTGGCAGAATAACCCAACTGTTATAAATACCGAAGCAGGCCGTGCCATGCAAGAACAAAAACAATTCTACAGGTGAGTACTCACAGAATTGCTTTATTGTTGTTCGTGCCTGCTTGCACCACCAGCAATTATACGTGGCGTATCTATCATTGTAGTCGGCAGTGTAATAATATTTCAAAATTTTATTCCAAAACACTTAGTAACATAGTAACATAGTATGTAAGGCTGAATAAAGGCTTTAGTCCATCCAGTTCAGCCTGTTTAATTCCTTCCTGTGGTCTAGTAGCCATAGCTGGAAATGTTATTACATGCCAGGAAGGCATCAAGCCCACTTTTGAAAGTTTTTACTGTATCCATCATTACTACCTCCTCTGGCAGCGAGTTCCATAGTCTCACTGCTCTTACAGAGAAGAATCCCCTCCTATGTCGGTGGAGAAAGCACCTTTCCTCTAACCTTAGTGGATGCCCCCGGGTTATGGTTACACTCCGGGGTATAAAGATCTTTGTATTGACCCCGAATATATTTATACATAGTTATTAGATCACCCCTCAATCGTCTTTTTTTCTAGACTAAATAAACCTAACTTGGACAATCTTTCAGGGTACTCTAGCCCCCACACAACTTTTATTAACTTTGATTTTTTTTTTTTTTAACATTGATTACTACAGTTGAGCTTGTTGTCAACTAAAACCCCTAGGTCCTTTTCCATTGTTGTTTTACCAAGTGTTTGTTTATTTAATGTGTAATCATGACACAGATTTCTCCTTCCCATGTGGATAACCTTACATTTATCTGTGTTAAACTTCATTTGCCATTTAACTGCCCATGCTTCCAATTTATCTAAATCTGTTTGTAGCTGCCTGCTGTCCTCTTTTGTTTTGATTACTTTACTCAGCTTAGTATCATCTGCAAAGATTGAGACTTTACTGTTTAATCCATACCCAATGTCATTTATATATATATATTGAAGAGAATTGGTCCCAGAACTGACCCTTGTGGTACTCCACTAGTAACAGTGACCCAATCTGAGTGTGTACCATTGATAACCACCCTCTGCTTCCGATCATTAAGCCAACTTCCCACCCATCTGCACACGTTTTCCCCCAGTCCAAGCATTCTCATCTTTTGTACCAGCCTTTTATGTGGCACAGTATCAAATGCTTTAGAAAAGTAAAGATATATGATATCCAATGACTCCCCCGATCCAATCTTGAACTTACCTCCTCATAAAAGCCGATCAGGTTTGTCTGGCAGGAGCGATTCCTCATAAATCCATGCTGATATGGAGTAATAAGGTCATTTTCCCCAAGGTGCTCCAGGATAGTATCCCTTAAGAAACCTTCAAACAGCTTGCCCACCACAGATGTTAAGCTTACCGGTCTGTAGTTCCCAGGTTCCCCCCTAGATCCCTTTTTGAATATTGGCACCACATTTGCCAAGCGCCAATCCCTCGGAACAGACCCTGTAGTTATGGAATCCACAAATATTAGAAATAACGGCTTGTCTATTACTGTACATAACTCCCTTAAAACACGAGGATGTATGTCATCTGGTCCCGGTGATTTATCGATTTTCATCTGCTTGAGACGGTGCCGGACTTCTTCCTTGGTTAGACCAGTGACATTTAATGGAGGGTTTCGGTTATTCCCCTGCATTTCACTCGGCATGTCAAATTATTTTGTGAATATAGAAGCAAAGAAGTTGTTGCAAATTAGCTTTCTCCTCATTTCCCTCTATAGAGGTCCCCTCCTTGCTTTTCTGGGGGCCCACACCCTCAGGTTTGTACCTTTTTACGGTTTATGTAGCTAAAGAATAATTTGGGGTTAGTTTTACTCTCTCTCGCGACCACTCTTTCTGTCTCCAGCTTAGCTGCCCTTATCTGTTGTTTACATTGTTTCTTTTCTTCTTTATATTTTTTTAACGCTTCCGCTGTCCCTTCCTGCTTTAAACGTTTAAATGCCTTTTTTTTGTTGTTTATTGCCCCCTTAACCTTTTTATTTAGCCACATCGGTTTACATGTGTGTCTAATAGTTTTATTCCTGTAAGGTATATATCTGTCACAATGAAAATTAAGTACCGTATATACTCGAGTATAGGCCGATCCGTGTATAAGCCGAGGCACCTAATTTTACCCCAAAAAAGTGGAACAAGCTATACTCGAGTATAAGCCGAGGCATTAAACATTCTTGGGGGGAAAGCAGGGACAGGCAGGGTTAATGCTACTGTGGACAGGAAAGGCACATTTTTTGGCCCTGCCCCTGCTCTAAAGGACTGGGCATAGAGATGAGAGGGAGGTCAGCATGAACCAGCATGCACGCACACACACACTCACACACACACAAACGGTACCTGCTGCTGCTGCCGCCACCAACCTCCTCCTCCAGCCGGTCGCTCTCTCCATTCAGCGCCGCCGCTCCCGCCGCCGTCATCCAGCCTTCAGCCGCTCCCTCCGCCGCCGTCAGCCGCTCCCGCCAGCCGCCGCCGTCGCCTCCGCCTTCAGCCGCTCCCTCCGCCGCCGTCAGCCGCTCCCGCCGCCGCCAGCCGCCATCATCCGCCGCCGTCGCCGTCATCCGCTCCCTCCGCCGTCGCCGCCGTCAGCCGCTCCCGCCGCCGCCAGCACTTCCTGGCTGTTGCGCGCTGGTCGTCGGTGGGCGTGCCCCATATGGCCGGCGTCCAATGTTTTCATTGGACGCCGGCCATATGGGGCACGCCCACCGACGACCTGCACGCAGCAGCCTGGAAGTGCAGGCGGCGGCGGGAGCGGCTGACGGCGCCGTATTGACTCGAGTATAAGCCAAGGTGGCTTTTTTCAGCCCAAAAAGTGGGCTGAAAAACTCGGCTTATACTCGAGTATATACGGTATTTCTTTGAAAGTATCCCATTTAGCGTCCATGCTTTTGTTTTTAAGGACATTTTCCCAGTCAGTGCAGTGTAGGGCATCTCTAAGTTGGTCAAACTTTGCCTTTTTGAAGTCCCGCGTTTTTGTGGCTCCTTGATAAGGCCTAGTGACTGCTAAGTGGAAATTAATGATATTATGATCACTGCTTCCAAGGTGTCCCCCAACCTGTACCTTTATTACTTTGTCTGGTACATTGGTTAGTATTAGGTCCAATATGGCTTTCCCCCTTGTTGGAGCTTGTACTTGTTGGGAAAGGTAGCCATCTTTTGTTTTAGATAAAAAACTATTACTTTTCTGCGAAATACATGTTTCAGCATCCCAGTCTATATCTATACCACTTAAAAGATGGGATTGTATTGCCTTAATTGTCTGATATGTGACCTCCCATTCCTCAGCTCCAATCTTGGTTTTTAGATCTTTTCCCCATTTTATCGTGTATCCTGAAGTTATTTAAAGTGTTAATTTTCTTATCTGCTGGTAATAGTAGGAGAGCGTTTGAGAATTTGCTCGTGGTTTTAAGAAGATCTCTTGTATAGTTGTTGGTGTGAATGGGACTAGAGGGAGGGATAACGTTTTGATATAGCTGGATACCTGGTGGTGAATAAGTGTGAATTCCTGTGGGTTATCCGTAATTAATAGACCTGTTGTCGGAGACCATAAATGTAGTATCCAGGCATGAGCTATTTGTAATGGAATCGTTGGAACGGCGCTATCCAGGGACTTCATTTTACCTCTGCTCCCCAAATCACTCCAAGAACATCAAAAACTTTACACCAAAATTCTTTAACTTTGGTCCACTCCCACCAGATGTGACTATGGGATCCTATGGAATGACAGCCTCTGAACCCAAATCCCTGGGATGCCCCATCGTACTGCGCCATCTCTTCCGGGGTGATGTACCATCTTAATGCAACCTTTACATTGGCTTCAATGGTCATAACTGAAGCTGAAGTAGCAAAAGATGCTTTTCACATCTTCTGCCAGGATTCATGATCTCTCTCCTTCTTTAGTTCTCGCTGCCATCTCTTTCTTTGCATCAGCTCCCCTTCATCTGTTCCAGAACTCAAGAGATTATAAATCTCCATCGTTTTCCTTTCTTTCTGCATATCCCCCCTTGCTTAACTGTTGTTGCCACATTAAATCCATATTTCTGTTGTCACCTTCCTCCTGTCTGCCTCTATATTTAGCTTCTTCCTTTTTTTAACATCCCTTCATCTCTCTTTTCCATTCTTTTTCTCTCGCTTTATATTCCTACTGTTTCCTTCTATTTTTCCAGCCCTATTCAACCCTCTCGCTTTCTCTTTCTTTTCTGCATTCCTTCCATTTCAATGTCAATTACTTGTTCATTCTCTTTCTCTCTTGTTTTCCCACATTACCCCTTTTCCTTTCTTTCGATCTCTTTTCTATATCCCTCTATTTGTATTCCTAGTATACAGTACGTCCTGCTCCAAATATAATACTTACAATCGGGTTATACTCCGCCAGATGGCGCTGGACTGCAGAGACATCGAAAATAGGCTCCTCCCGGCCCCTCAAATACCCAGGGACCTCCCACAAATCCCCAGAATTTCTCTGCAGTCTGGCTGCGAAGGACGAGAAATTGTCTCTCTACTCGCATGTGAGCGGCGCTATTATCCTGCGGCCCTGTAGGACTATTCCCACCCGTTCCACTAGTAATATGCCTCCCAGCCTTGGCTGCGCTGGTCGGGTGAAGGTAGGCAGCACCGCTGTCAGGTGTTTAGGAGCGCTGCTCCACCGCAATCCCCCACCAAAGGGAAGGCGGTTCAGGCTTATGGTGAGCCTCTATGGGATGCCCCTCCCGCACTATTGCCCCTTGCCCTTGTCTATTGGTGGGCCCTATTTAAGTGGCCGCCATCCACCCTCATCCTCCTTGTAGCCTTCGGGGGAAAAGAGGGGGGGGGGGGGTGTGTATAGATATGTATGTTATGCAGTCTGTGCTTTCACCTTTCACATGTCTTTATTCTTGTGTCATCCCTCGTGGGCGGCTTTATTTCCTTCACTTTTGTTACGATGTACTTAAGGTCTTGTCTGCTTATGTCTTTCAGGCGGGACAAACCCTTCTTGGCTTCTCCCTGTTTTTAGTATATTACTTGTAGGCCTTGTAAAAATTATACTCACACGTCCCTAGCGGGTTATTGGGGCATCCGTGGTTGCTATATAGCGTTATTCCCTATCGGCGTATAGCGCCGCTATAATCACCATATGGAGGCATCCCAGGATAATGTTACAGGGGTCCCTTCGGGACAAGACCGGCTGTGTGTAGCGTGTGGGCAGCCTCATGCTGACGCTGACAAGGCGCGGGTCTGTGTACCCTGTGCTGAGCAGGTGCTTGCATTGCAATCTGGCCTGCCAGTGGCTGCACCTCATTTCACTTCACCTTCTCCCCCAAGCTTAAATCTTACTCCTACTGAGTTGCATTCTAGTGGGGATTCTCAGCCTGATGTGTCTTCTAGACTGGCTACTGTTGAGAAGTTGATTGCTAATACCTTGGCGTGTAAGGCCCCTGCTAAAAAGCAGCACTTGACGCCTAATGTCACTGTTTTCCCTATGGGAACTGAGGAGTTTATGAATCTGTGTGGCTATACCCCGTCTGATGAAGGGGAGCTCTTTTCTGATTCAGGCTCATCTGATGAGAGACCAAGGGGTCATGACGATTCTGGCTCTGACCCCTGGGCCCCGGATGACACTGACAGATTATTGACCCAGATTTTTGAGGTTCTGTCTATCTCTCTCCCTGTTGAGGATCCCAGGCAAAGAGGGGAGCTTTTCCATACAGCAAGATCACGTTTGGAATTTCCAGAGCAGGCACATTTCCATAACCTTGTGCTCAAGGGATGGGAGCGCCCCAGTAAACTTCCCGGGGTTCCAAATAGTTGGGATAGGAAGCATCCCTTTCCTGCTGAGGTGGTTAAATGTTGGTCATCCCCCCTGAGGTGGATGCTCCGATCCTAGGGCTAGCTAACACCTCTGTCATGCATTCCCCTGATTCTACTACCCTGCGGGATGCGTATTGATCAGCTGGCATCCCACGCCTTTGCATGTGCGGGGACGGCGCTGCGCCCGGTCTGTGCCTCTGCCATTACTGCTGTGGCCACTAGAACCCTTATCAGAAATATGCTTGATAATGCCCCTGATTATTTGCCTTGTGAGGTGTTTAATGCACTCTCCAGTTGTGATGTTTTTGTAAATTTTGTCCTATCAGCATTGGATGACACCATCAGAATGTGTGCCAGAACTTCTGCCCTCGTGGTGGCTATACGCCGCTCGGTTTGGCTGCGCCAGTGGGCTGCTGACAACGCTGCCAAGAAGGCCCTCACTGGGTTTCCCTTTAAAGGACTGCGCCTGTTTGGAGACTGCCTGGGCCTTTTTGCTAAGGGAGGCAGGTTACCCCAGCGCAGGCGTCAATCACGGCCCTTTCAGGGTCAGGGTTCCTTCTCCTCCCCTTAACGTAGTGCCAGACAGGGAAGGGGGGTTTCTTTCCCTGGGGCCCGGGAAAGAAAGGGACGTCCTAAATCCTCCCCCAAGCCCCCTCAGGCATGATGGGGCGCCCTCACCCATCCAGGTGGGGGGACAGCTGCAGCACTTCGCTCACATCTGGAGGCTTCATGTCTCAGACCGGTGGATTCAGGAGGTAGTGTCCTTCGGTTACAAGTTGGAGTTTGCTGCCTGTCCCCCCCCCCCAAGGTTCATCAGATCCCGGGTTCCTCAGGACCCTGTGTCAGCTCAGGAGCTTGTGCAAGCAGTGCAAGGCTTCCTGGAGCTGGGGGTCATCTGCCAGGTCCCTTTAAGAGAAAAAGGCAAGGGCTTTTATTCCAACCTATTCACAGTACCCAAAAAAGATGGGTCAGTCAGGCCCATCCTGGACTTGAAGATCCTCAACAGGTTTGTCAGGGGCAGGTGCTTTCGCATGGAGACTCTGCGCTCTGCCATCAGTTCCCTGCGCCAAGGGGATTTCATGACTTCTGTGGACATCAAAGATGCTTACCTTCATATTCCTGTGTTCCCAGGTCATCAAAGGTTCCTCAGGTTTGCTCTGATGGATCAACACTACCAGTTTGTGGCATTGCCCTTCGGCCTCACTTCAGCTCCCATGGGGTTCACCAAGGTGCTGGCTGGCGTGATGACTCTGCTCAGATGTCAGGGCATCCGCATGCTTCCCTATCTGGACGACATCCTCATCACTTCCCAGTCTCTACATCAGGCAGAGTTGGATACTCAGCTGGTGGTGTCCACTCTGGAGTCATTTGGATGGGTGATCAACCACCCCAAGTCCTCACTGTCCCCTTCCTTGGTAACTCCATTCCTAGGAATGAATCTGGATACAGTTCAGGCAAGGATCTTCCTTCCTCAGCAGAAGGTGGACAGTCTGATTGCACAGGCTCAGTCCCTCCTAGCTTGTCCCCATCCCTCCATCAGGCAGGGGATGCAGCTGGTGGGCCTGATGGTGGTGTGCTTTGAAGCGGTCCCTTATGCTCAGTTCCACTTGAGGCCTCTGCAACTTCACCTATTGTCTGTATGGGACAAGGATCCAGCGTCCCTGGACAGGGTCTGTGTGCTCCCCCCCCCCCCCCCCGGTCAGGAGGTCCCTCTTGTGGTGGATGGACTCCAGGAATCTGTTGGGGGGCAGATCCTTTCTTGCCCCTTCCTGGGAGATGGTCACCACGGATGCCAGTCTGTCAGGTTGGGGGGGTTTCTGGAAGTCCCTGCGGTTCCAGGGGAGGTGGGGCCCTCAGGAGGCCCATACACCTATCAATGTCTTGGAACTGCGGGCGATCAGGTTAGTTCTGGCTCGCTTGACTACTCATCTTCAGGGCCTGCCTGTTCAGGTGCGCTCGGACAACCAGGCGGCAGTTGCCTACATCAATCATCAGGGAGGGACCCGGAGCAAGGGGGCCCTCCAGGAAGCGTCTCTGACCCTGACTTGTGCGGAGGCCAATGTCCCCTGTATTTCAGCTGTGTACATCCCGGGGGTGGAAAATCACCTGGCGGACTCTCTGAGCAGGGGGACATCTCGCCAGGGAGAATGGTCCCTATGCAGCAGGGTGTTCCAATCTCTGTGTCACCGTTGGGGCCAACCAGATGTGGATCTGTTTGAGTCCCGCCACAATCACAAGCTCCCGGCCTTTGTGTCTCTGTCCAGGGATCCTCTGGCCTTGACCTCGGATGCGCTAGTAATGTCATGGAAGGACTTTCAGTTCCTGTATGTCTTCCCCCCAATTCTCCTGCTGGGCAGGGTTCTGCGCATAATTGCTCTGGAGGGGTGCCAGCAATTCTGGTGGCCCCCAGGTGGCCAAGAAGAGTGTGGTTCACAGACGTGGTACAGCTGGCAGTAGATCAGTACGCTCTGCCCTTGGTGCCAGATCTGATCACTCAGGGCTCACTACGCCATCTCAATTTACAAACTCTGGCTTTGACGGCCTGGCTGCTGAAACCTCCATCTTGATGGAGAAGGGGCTGTCTTCCTCAGTTGTGGATACTTTGATTAAAGCTAGGAAGAAGTCTTCCTCTTCCATTTATTACAGGGTTTGGCGTGCCTACATTGACTGGTGTGAGTCTAATTCTCTTCCCTGTCGTGTGTTTTCTATTCCCAGGATTCTGGAGTTCCTGCAGCATGGGTTGGAGATGGATCTCCAGCTCAGTACTCTGAACGGTCAGGTCTCTGCCCTGGCTATTTTCTTCCAGAAGTCCTTTGCTCAGCACCCTCTAATCAGGACTTTTTTCCAGGGGGTCACTCATGTGCGTCCCCCACGTAAACCTATGGTGCCTGTTTGGGATCTGAACTTGGTTCTGTCAGCCTTGCAGGGTGCTCCCTTTGAGCCTATTCAGGATGCTGCCTTCGCCATTCTTACGCTCAAGGTTGTGTTTCTGGTGGCTATCACTTCTGTCAGGCGTGTGTCTGAGTTGGCGGCGCTCTCCATTCAGCCCCCTACTATGAGAGACACCAGGACAAGGTGGTGTTTCGCTTCAAGCCAGATTTTCTGCCTAAGGTAGTGTCTGCCTTTCATTTGAATCAGGATATTGTTCTTCCTTCTTTGTGCCCTAATCCTAGTAATGCTAAGGAGAGGGTTCTGCATTCCTTGGATGTGGTCAGGTGTCTGAAGTACTATCTGGTGGCTTCTGCACCTTTCAGGAAAACTGATGCTCTTTTTGTGGTCCCTTCTGGTCCTAGGAAGGGTCTGGCTCCTGCCAAGTCTACTATCAGCAAGTGGATTTGTCAGGCTGTGATTCAGGCCTATTCTGCTAAGGGGAAGAATCCTCCCTTCCGCCTTACTGCTTATTCTACTCGTGCTATTGGTTCCTCTTGGGCTTTTCAGCACCAGGCTTCTGTTGAACAAGTTTGCAAGGCCGCTACTTGGTCTTCTGTTCATAGCTTTTCAAAGTTTTACAAGGTTGATGTTAGGGCCTCAGCTGATGCTGTTTTTGGCCGAAAGGTTCTGCAGGCGGCAGTGGTTTAAACTGTCTGCTGTTGCCTTTTTTGTTGGGGATCACACCCTACTTTATGGACACTGCTATTGGATGTCCCAATTGTAAGTATTAGATTTGGAGCAGGACGTACTGTATACTAAGAATAATACAATTCTGTGATTACTCACCTGTAGAATTGGTATTATGAGTATACAGTACGTCCTGCTCCAACCCACCCTTGGTTTGCATTATCTTGGATCCCCTGTATGGTGATTGTTATCATTGTTATAGTTGGGTTGTTTTATTCTCCTGGCTTCTTGTTAACTGCTTTTCAATGCTGGGGATTTGTGGGAGGTCCCCGGGTATTTGAGGGGCCAGGAGGAGCCTATTTTCGATGTCTCTGCAGTCCAGCGCCATCTGGCGGAGTATATCTCAAGTGTAAGTATTAGATTTGGAGCAGGACGTACTGTATACTCATAATACCAATTCTACAGGTGAGTAAAATCACAGAATTGTATTTTTCTTGTCTACCTTCAGTTTTTTTTTCTGCATTCTCTGCTTTTTTTTTTTTTTTTTGCTTCATTTCTGTCTCCCTCTTTTCCTTCCTTCTGCTTCTTGCTTTCCTGTGTGTCCCTAGGGGGCGCCATCCCGCCCATGTGCTGATTGTATTCCATATGCGCTACTCCATGTCTCCCAACTTTTCTGGGTGGGAAATAGGGACAGTATGTAAATTAGACCACCCCCCTCTTTGAGGGATGGATATAACCACGCCCCCTTATTGAGTGATAGATAAAGCCACACTCCCTCATTAATTGATGGATAGGAGATACATTGTAACAGTTACAACAATAGAAACACTTTGAATGAATCATTTATTGCTGCAGATCTGCATGTTACACCTCAAAGAGGGACTCACGAGAACAACGAGGGACAGGGGGACATAGACTGAAAAGAGGGACAGTTCCTGATTTAACACTTGGGACACTTGGGAGGTAAGATGTCACCTCTTCATTTTGTTCTGTGGTTATTTGTAACAATGTTGGAAAATCTCTGACTTTCAATAAAACACTTGACACTAAAAGAGCCTCCAACCAACTGCTGATCTTATTATATTGTACTTACCTAACACCAACCACGACCCTAACCCAAGTGTGAGCACTCAGTGTTACCTGATGTCACATGTACTTCTGAGTTGACCTGAAATGAGACGTTTGTACCTGGAACGAGAAGAGCTCTGATTGGTGCAGAGGCCCAACCTCCAGTCCTGTGCTGGAGATATAGAGGGGGACCTTCTAATGAATTGGACCAACCCCTGACCACCTACCACCCTCCTTCTGAATAATATTATATAATATAACATAGAAACTTCCATCGGCCAATGTGCTGGAGGCCAGAGCTCACATCCCTCTGCATACACCATGTGACCGCTGTCTCCCACCTATGGGCTGGAGGTGACCAGGGCTATAATATAATATGGAACCCTCCATCTGTGCGCTGTGCTGGAGCTACTGCCAGCCGCCCATGAGATATTTGGGCTTTTTCTAGCCATTTTTTTTTACTTACATGTGACTTATAAGGAGCGGGTAACCTGATGAGAAGATAGCTCTGAGGTGACGGGGGAGGAGGCAAGAGATCAAATCCCTGAGAAGGTCTTATTATACTGATGTCACAGAGGGTTTTCCAGTCCTTCATGTCCTTACATGTGAAGTATTAGGAATGAATTGTCGCTGCCAGGATCATCTGATGAAGATATATCAGAAGGGAGGGACTTTGATTGAGAAGGAGGCCAGAGTTCATATCCCATTAGGTGTCATATGTTAAGTATTAGGAACGAGTTGTTGCTTCCAGGATCATCTGACGACGATGTCTCAGAGGATAGGGACTTTGATTGAGGAGGAACTAGAGTTCAAATCCCATTAGGTGTCTTTATATGTGAAGTATTATGGACGAGCACTTGGTTTCCAGTTGAGGCGGTGGCTCAGAGGATAGGAAGTGTGTTTGGTAACTGAGAGACCTGAGTTCAAACCCTGAGCAAGTATGTTGTTGTTGTGAGTCCAATATGGAGGGTGGGAGAAAGGAAGAAATCCTTCCCAACTTTTATTGCTGGTTTTTGATGAGGCTGCCTCCAGTAAGACAGCCCCACTTAATTTATTATCTAATTTACAAACCACTGAGCTACAGGCAGAAGGGAATGGAAGTCCTGTGCTCTTTGTGCATGGTGATACATGCTACAGGCACCTGCAGGTTTAGGACCCCCTGAGAGGTGAAGTGGCTTGTCCAGACCCACACAGTGCTGCTCCGGGATTTGAACTCAGATTGGGGCAAGATGAAGGTTGAGGTACTGAGTCATCATCTTCTGAGCTGCTGCCTCCTCATAGATCAGCCACCAACTATACGTATAGCCCTCCTGTGACTTGGACTCCTGAGTGGGAAGTGGCTTGTCCAGAATCACACAGCGCTGCTCAGGGATTTGAACTTAGAACCTCAACCTTCATCTCACCCCAGACTTAGTCCTTCTCCACTGAGCTACCCCCTCCTCTCAGAAACAGAGGTTCTGGTTCTTCTATTTCAGGTTAAAAGTGTCTCACACATTGATATATAAAATGTAACCAATAACTGGGCACAAGAAGGATCTGAACCATGGCTCCCAGTCTTCATGGTCAGTAACCCAAGACCTTAACCACTGTGCTATCACCTCTGCAAAAGACACAGAGATTCTGGTTCTTCTATTTCAGGATAAAAGCATCTCACACATTTATAAATAAGCAGAAAGCAAGCTCAGGATTCAAACTCAGCTCTTCATAGTCGATAGCCAAAGACCTTCACCTCTAAGTTATCTGCTCCTCTCCTGCATAAAGCTTTTGGTTCTTCTATTTCAAGTAATAATAACTCCTCCCGGATTGATAAATAAGCTCAGCCAGAGGACCAAACACCAATAGAGACATCAGGCTTCTCAGAGATATGAACCTAGGTCAAACCCTCATATCGCCCCAGTCTGAGTCCTTCTCCACTGAGCTATAACCTCTGCTCAGACACAGAGGTTCTGGTTCTTTTATTTCAGGATAAAAGCATCTTACACATTTATAAATAAGCCAGCTCAGGATTCAAACCCCGCTCTTCATGGTCAATAGCCAGAGTCCTTCACCTCTAAACTATCTGCTGCTCTCCTGCATAAAAAATAAAAAAGATAAGCCAGAGGACCAAACGCTAGTGGATACATCATTCTTCTCAGGGATTTGAACCTAGATCCTCAAACTTTCAACTCGCCCACAGCTGAGTCCTTCTCCACTGAGCTATCCCCTCCACTTGGACACAGAGGTTCTGGTTCTTCTATTTCAGGATAAAAGCATCTCACACTTTGATAAACAAGCAGGAACCAAATATGAAACAAGCTCAGGATTCAAACCCTGCTCTTCATGGTCAATAGCCAGAGTCCTTCAACTCTAAGCTATCTGCCGCTCTCCTGCATAAAGCTTTTGGTTCTTCTATTTCAAGTAATAATAACTCCTCCCGGATTTATAAAAAAGCTAAGCAAGAGGACCAAACACCAGTAGAGACATCAATCTTTTCATGGATTGGAACCTAGATCCTAAAACCTTCATCTCGAGCCAGTCTGAGTCCTTCTCCACTGAGCTACCACCTCCGCAAAGGCGAAGAAGTTGTGGTTCTTCTATTTCAGGATAAAAGCATCTCACACATTGATAAATAAGCAGGAATCAAACATAAAGCAAGATCAGGATTAAAACCCTGCTCTTCATGGTCAATAGCCAGAGTCCTTCACCCCTAAGCTAAGCAAGAGGACCAAACATCAAGCTTCTCAGGGATTTGAACCTAGGTCCTCAAACCTTCATCACACCCCAGTCTGAATACTTCTCTACTGAGCTACCACTGAGCATCTCACACAATAATAAATAAGCAGGAACCAAACATAAAGCAAGCTCAGGATTCAAACCCTGCTCTTCATGGTCAATAGCTAATGTCCTTCACCTCTGAGCTATCTGCTCCTCTCCTGCAAAATGCTTTTGGTTCTTATATTTTAAGTAATAATAACTCCTCTCGGATTGATAAATAAGCTCAACCAGAGGACCAACCACCAGTAGAGACATCATGCTTCTCAGGGCATCTCACACATTGATCACTCACAGTAGCCTAAAGGGGTCCCTGCACCCACCACCCCACCCGCAGAAGCCTAATGGGGTCACGGCACCCACCACCCCATCCACAGAAGCCTAAAGGGGTCCCTACATCCACCAGCCCACCCGCAGCAGCCTAAAAGGGTCACTGCACCACCACCCCACCCGTAGCAGCCTAAAGGTTTCCTACACCCACCACCCAAACCACAGTAGCTTAATGGGGTCCCTGCACCCACCATCCCATCCTCCGAAGTCTAATGGAGTCCCTGCACCCACCACCCCACACACAGTAGCTTAATGGGGTCCCTGAACACAGCACCCCACCCACAGCAGCCTAAAGGGGTCCCTGCACCCGCCACCCCACCTGCAGCAGCCTAAAGGGGTCCCTGCACCACCACCCCACCCGCAGCAGCCTAAAGGTTTCCTACACCCAACACCCAACCTACAGTAGCTTAATGGGGTCCCTGCACCTACCATCCCATCCACCGAAGTCTAATGGGGTCCCTGCACCCACCACCCCACTCAAAGCAGCTTAATGGGGTCCCTGAACACAGCACCCCACCCACAGCAGCCTAAAGGGGTCTCTGCACCCACCACCCCACCCACAGCAGACTAAAGGGGTCTCTGCACCCACCACCCCACCCACAGCAGACTAAAGGGGTCACTGCACCCACCACCTCACCCGCTGCAGCCAACAGGGGTCCCCGAGCACAGTACCCCACCTACAGCAGCCTAAAGGGGTCCCTGTACCACCACCCCACCCGCAGCAGCCTAAAGGGGTCGCTGCACCCACCACCCCATTCGCAGAAGCCTAAAGGGGTCGCTGCACCCACCACCCCACCCACTGCAGCCTAAAGGCTCCCTACACCCCCCCCACAGCAGCCTAAAGGGGCCAATGCACCCACCACCCCACTCACTGCAGCCTAAAGGGGTCCCTGCACCGACCACCACACGAACAGCAGGCTAAAGGGTCCCTGCACCCAACACCCCACCCACAGCGGCCTAAAGGGGTCACTGCAACCCCACCACCCCATCCACAGAAGCCTAAAGGGGTCACTGCACCCACCACCCCACTCACAGCAGCTAAATAGCTGAACACAGCACCCCACCCACAGAAAATTAAAGGGGTTCCTGCACCCACCACCCCACCCACTGCAGCCTAAAGGCTCCCTACACCCCCCCCCACAGCAGCCTAAAGGGGCCAATGCACCCACCACCCCACCCACTGCAGCCTAAAGGGTTCCCTGCACCCACCACCCCACCCCCAGCATCCTAAAGGGGTCCCTGTACTCACCACCCCACCCACAGCAGACTAAAGGTTTCCTACATCCACCACAGTAGCTTAATTGGGTTCCTGAACACAGCACCCAATCCCACAGCAGCATAAAGGAGTCCCTGCACCCACCACCTACTGCAGACTAAAAGGGTCTTTGAACACAGCACCCCACCCACAGTAGCCTAAAGGGGTTACTGCACCCACCACCCCATACGCAGAAGACTAAAGGGGTCCCTGCACCCCCCACCCCACCCGCAGCAGCCTAAATGTGTCCCTGCACCCACCACTCCACCCACAACAGCCTAAAGGGGTCCCTGCACCCACCACCCTACCGACAGCAGCCTAAAGGGTTCCCCACACACACCCCCCCCCACCCACAGCAGCCTAAAGGGTTCCCTACACACACACCCCACCCACTGCAGCCTAAGGGGTCCCTGCACCCACCACCCCACCCACTGAAGCTTAAAGGGGTCCCTGCACCCAACCCCCCACCCACAGCATCCTAAAGGGGTCCCTGCACCCACCACCACACTACGGCAGCCTAAAGGGGTCCCTGCACCCACCACCCCACCCACTGCAGCCTAAAAGGTCCCTGCACCCACCAACCCAAACTACAGCAGCCTAAAGGAGTCCCTGAACACACCACCCCACCCACAGAAGCCTAAGGGGGACCCTGAAACCACACTACCCCACCCCACCCCACAGCAGCCTAAAGGAGTCCCTGAACACAGCACCCCACCCACTACAGACTAAAGAGGTCCCTGCACCCACCACCCCACCCACTGCAGCCTAAAGGCGTCCCTGCACCTACTACCCCATCTGCAGAAGCCTAAAGGGTTCCCTGCACCCACCACCCCATCCACAGCACCATAAGGGGGACCCTGCAACCACCACACCACCCACTGCAGCCTAAGGGGTCCCTGAACACAGCACCCCACCCACAGCAGCCTAAAGGGGTTCCTGCAACCACCACCCCACCCACTGCAGACAAAAGGGGTCCCTGAACACAGCACCCCACCCACAGCAGCCTAAATGGTCCCTGCACCCACCACCCCACCCCCAGCAGCCTAAAAGAGTCTCTGAACACAGCACCCCACCCACTGCAGCCTAAAGGGGTCCCTGCACCCACCACCCCACCCACTGCAGCCTAAAGGGGTCACTGCACCCAGCACCCCACCCACAGCATCCAAAAGGGGTCCCTGCACCCACCACCCCACCCACAGCATCCAAAAGGGGTCCCTGCACCCACCACCCCACCCACTGCAGCCTAAAGGGGTCCCTGCACCCACCACCCCACCCACTGCAGCCTAAAGGGGTCACTGCACCCAGCACCCCACCCACAGCATCCAAAAGGGGTCCCTGCACCCACCACCCCACCCACTGCAGACAAAAGGGGTCCCTGAACACAGCACCCCACCCACTGCAGCCTAAAGGGGTCCCTGCACCCAGCACCCCACCCACAGCATCCAAAAGGGGTCCCTGCACCCACCACCCCACCCACTGCAGACAAAAGGGGTCCCTGAACACAGCACCCCACCCACAGCAGCCTAAAGGGGACCCTGCACCCACAGCAGCCTAAATGGTCCCTGCACCCACCACCCCACCCACTGCAGACTAAAGGGATCCCTGTATCTACAACAGCTTAAAGGGGTCCCTGCACCCACCACCCCACCCACTGCAGCCTAAAGGCGTCCCTGCACCTACTACCCCATCTGCAGAAGCCTAAAGGGTTCCCTGCACCCACCACCCCATCCACAGCACCATAAGGGGGACCCTGCAACCACCACACCACCCACTGCAGCCTAAGGGGTCCCTGCACCTATCACCCCACCCACGGCAGCCTAAAGGGGTTCCTGCAACCACCACCCCACCCACTGCAGACAAAAGGGGTCCCTGAATACAGCACCCCACCCACAGCAGCCTAAATGGTCCCTGCACCCACCACCCCACCCACAGCAGCCTAAAAGAGTCTCTGAACACAGCACCCCACCCACTGCAGCCTAAAGGGGTCCCTGCACCCACCATCCCACCCACAGCATCCAAAAGGGGTTCCTGCACCCACCACCCCACCCACTGCAGACAAAAGGGGTCCCTGAACACAGCAGCCTAAAGGGGACCCTGCACCCACAGCAGCCTAAATGGTCCCTGCACCCACCACCCCACCCACTGCAGCCTAAAGGCGTCCCTGCACCTACTACCCCATCTGCAGAAGCCTAAAGGGTTCCCTGCACCCACCACCTCACCCACTGCAGACTAAAGGGATCCCTGTATCTACAACAGCTTAAAGGGGTCCCTGCAACCACCACCCCACCCACTGCAGCCTAAAGGGGTCCCTGCAGCCACCACCCCACCCACAGCACCCTAAAAGAGTCTCTGAACACAGCACCCCACCCATTGCAGCCTAAAGGGGTCACTGCACCCACTACCCCATCCGCAGAAGCCTAAAGGGGTCCCTGCACCCACCACCCCACCCACTGCAGCCTAAAGGGGTCCCTACCCCCACCCACAGCAGCCTAAAAGGTCCCTGCACCCACCAACCCAACTACAGCAGCCTAAAAGAGTCCCTGAACACAGCACCCCACCCACTGCAGCCTAAAGGGGGACCCTGCACCCACCACCCCACCCACAGCAGCCTAAGGGGCCCCTGCACCCACCACCCCACCCACAGCAGTGTAAAGGGGACCCTTCACCTACCACCCCACCCACTGCAGCCTAAAGGGATCCCTGTACCTGCAGCAGCCTAAGGGGGACCCTTCACCCATCACCCCACCCACTGCAGCCCAAAAGGGTCCCTGTACCGACCACCGCATCCGCAGAAGCCTAAAGGGGTCCCTGCACCCACCACAGTAGCCTAAAGGGGTCTTTGTACCCACCACCCCACCCACTGCAGCCTAAAGGGGTCCCTGCACCCACCACCCCACCCACTGCAGCCGAAAGGGGTCCCTGCACCCACCACCCCACCCACAGCAGCCTAAAGGGGTCCCTGCACCCACCACAGCAGCCTAAAGGGGTCCCTGCACCCACCACCCCACCCACTGCAGCCTAAAGGGGTCCCTGCACCCACCACCCCACCCACTGCAGCCGAAAGGGGTCCCTGCACCCACCACCCCACCCACTGCAGCTTAAAAGGTCCCTGCACCCACCACCCCACCCACTGCAGCTTAAAAGGTCCCTGCACCCACCAACCCAAACTACAGCAGCCTAAGGGAGTCCCTGAACACAGCACCCCACCCACTGCAGCCTAAATGGGTCCCTTCACCCACCACCCCACCCACAGCAGCCTAAAGGAGTCCCTGAACACAGCACCCCACCCACTGTAGCCTAAATGGGTCCCTGCACCCACCACCCCTGCACCCACCACCCCACCCACTGTAGCCTAAATGGGTCCCTGCACCCACCACCCCACCCACTGTAGCCTAAATGGGTCCCTGCACCCACCACCCCACCCACTGTAGCCTAAATGGGTCCCTGCACCCACCACCCCACCCACTGTAGCCTAAATGGGTCCCTTCACCCACCACCCCACCCCCTGCAGCCTAAAGTAGTCCGTACACACACCCCACCCACAGCAGCCTAAAGGGGTCCCTGCACCCACCACCCCACCCACAGCAGCCTAAAGGGGTCCCTGCACCCACCACCCCACCCACAGCAGCCTAAAGGGGTCCCTGCACCCACCACCACACCCACAGCAGCCTAAAGGGGTCCCTGCACCCACCACCCCACCCACAGCAGCCTAAAGGGGTCCCTGCACCCACCACCCCACCCGCTGCAGCCTAAAGGGGTCCCTGAACACAGCACCCCACCCACTGTAGCCTAAATGGGTCCCTTCACCCACCACCCCACCCACAGCATCCTAAAGGGGTCCCTGCACCCAACCCCCACCCACAGCATCCTAAAGGGGTCCCTGCATCCACCACCCCACCCACAGCAGCCTAAGGGGGACCCTGCTACTACCACCCCACCCACTGCAGACTAAAGGGGGCCCTGAACACAGCACCCCACCCGCAGCAGTCTAAAGGGGACCCTGCTGCCACCACCCCATCCGCAGAAGCCTAAAGGGGTCCTATACCCACCACCCCACCCACGGCATTGTAAAAGGGGGTCCCTTCACCCTCCACCCTACCCACTGCAGACTAAAAGGGTCCCTGAACACAGCACCCCCACCCACAGCAGCCTAAAGGGGACCCTGCTGCCACCACCACATCCGCAGAAGCCTAAAGGGGTCCCTGCACCCACCACCCCACCCACAGCAGCCTAAAGGGGACCCTGCTGCCACCACCCCACCCACAGCAGCCTAAGGGGTTCCTGTACCCATCACCCCAGCAGCCTAAAGGGGTCCATGCACCCACCAACCGCAGCTTAAGGGGTTCCCTGCACCCATAGCAGACTAAGGGGTTCCCTGCACCCACCACAGCAGCCTAAAGGGGTCCCTGACTCTTGCATTACCCCACTAGTAACGGTGATCCTAACCAAGGATGTACCAGTGATATCCACCCTCTGTGTCCTATCATTAAGCCAATTACTCACCCGTGTGCAGACGTTTCCCCCCAGTCCAATATTCTCATCTTCTGTGTGGTACAGGATAAAATGCTTGACCACCTGTGACTCTGCCCCCCCCCCCCCCCCCGACCCAGCCTTAAACTTACCTCCTCATAGAAGCTGATCAAGGTTTGCTTGGCAGCAGCGATTCGCCATAAATACCCTCTGGTGATTCTTCTCACCGAGATACTCCAGGATAACATCTCTTAGAAAACCTTCACAACACTTACCCCTCCCCAAGGCTTCCAATCAGGAGGGGCGGGGTCTTTATTATCAATAATAAGCCCCACAGCCCCCCCCAAGCCTCTAATCAGAGGAGGGGAGGGGTCTTTTTAATCGATGATAAACGCCACAGACTCCCGGAAACTTCCAATCAGAAGAAGCGGGGTCTTATTAATCAATGATAAACACCACAACCCCCCGAAGATTCCAATTAGAGGATGGGCGGGGTCTTATTAATCAATAATAAGCACCACAGATCCCAGAAGCTTCCAATCAGAGGATGAGTGGAGTCTATTCTTAATCAATGATAAACGCCACAGACCCTTGAAGTGTCCAATCAGAGGATGGTCAGGTGTTATTCATTGATAATAAACGCCACACACCCTGAAGCGTCTAATCAGAGGATGGGCGGATTCTTATTAATCAATAATAAACGCCACAGACCCCTGAAGCGTCCAATCAGAGAAGGGGTGGGGTCTTATTAATCAATAATAAACACCACGACCCCCTGAAGCTGCCAATCAGAGGATGGGCGGAGTCTTATTAATCAATAATAAACGCCACAGACCCCTGAAGCGTCCAATCAGAGAAGGGGTGGGGTCTTATTAATCAATAATAAACACCACGACCCCCTGAAGCTGCCAATCAGAGGATGCGCTGAGTTTATTAATCAATAATAGACGCCACAGAAACCCAAAGCTTCCAATTAGAGGATGGGCGGGGTATTATTAATCAATAATAAACACTGTGACCCCCTGAAGCTTCCAGTCAGAGGAAGGGCTGGGTATTATTAATAAATAAATGCCACAGACCCCTGAAGCTTCCAATCAGAGAAGGGGTGGGGTCTTATTAATCAATAATAAACCCCACCAAATGCGTCCAGAGGATGGGCGGAGTCTATATAATTGATAATAAATGCCACAGACCCCTGAAGCGTCCAATCAGATTGTTTGATTAAAGGACGATAAAAGAGACGCGATCGTGTTCTTTTCATCTCGTTAGGTTTTTTATTTAACAATATAAAGCGCCATTTTACGCCGTACAAAATAACAATATAAGGTTTTTTTTTTTTTCTTTGACCCAAAAAAAAAAAATATATCAAAATAAAAATCTTTGGAATTTATTTCATTGCACCGAGTGGAATATTTCTATAATACAATGCACATTAATGATACATATTAACAGGTAAAAGCCTTGCGCCGTGTCCTCGCGCTCGACGTTCGCACATCAAGGTGCTTTAGAGGGACGCTCGAGGTTCTTTTTTCCTATAGCTCCGCCCCTTAGGGGACCGGATTTATTTTTTATTTCTCTTTCTATAGATACATCGATATATATATAAAAAAAAAAAAAAAATCGGACAGAGGGATTTTCTGATCGCGCTGCTCCGGCACAGTTTTCACATTACGTTAATGATGAACGAATAGCACCAATGGGTTTTGGTTATTGAGCGAAGGATTGTGGGTGTGCGTTACAGTAAGATTGTCGAGCGTTGAAGTCCTTCCAAATCGGGGCGGGAAGGGGCACCCACCATGCACCCCCCACCCATGAAGGGGCACCTATCGTTCTCCCCTCCCCCCCTCTGTGAAACTACACCAGTCTCCAATAGACCATTATGCACCCGAAACGTTGGGCTGCCCCAGCATATTTGGGGGGGGGGGGGGGGTTAGGTGCCTTGTGCAAGAGCATGTTAGACACACAGGTTAGGTGATTTGCGCAAGAGCACGTCAGACGCGGCTCCGGAACCCAGGATTGGTTCCCTAACCACCAGGCCACTGCTGCCCCTCGTTTCCTGACCGCTAACGCTAGAAAACGCTAGATAATGATGCAGACAGTGGTCATAGAAAGAGTGAGCGGAAAGCAAAGCAAGAATGTGATGTCAGAGGCTGAAGCTCCTCCCACTTTCAGTGTCGCCCCACCAGGAATGATGTCAGAGGCTAAAGCTCCTCCTACTTTCAGCGTCGCCCCACCAGGAATGATGTCAGAGGCTAAAGCTCCTCCTACTTTCAGTATCGGCCCACCAGGAATGATGTCAGAGACTAAAGCCCCTCCTACAGTGTCACCCCACCAGGAATGATGTCAAAAGCTATAGCTCCTCCTACTTTCAGCGTCACTCCACCAGGAAAGCTCCTCCTACTTTCAGCATCACCCCACCAGTGATGTCAAAGGCTAAAGCTCCTCCTACTTTCAGCGTCGCCCCACCAGTGATGTCAAAGGCTAAAGCTTCTCCTACTTTCAGCATCGCCCCACCAGGAATGATGTCAAAGGCTAAAGCTCCTCCTACTTTCAGTGTCACCCCACCAGGAATGATGTCAGAGAGTAAAGCTCCTCCGGCTTTCAGTGTCACCCACCAAGAATGTCAGAGACTAAAGCTCCGCCTATTTTCAGCATCGCCCCCACCAGGAATGATGTCAGAGGCTAAAGCTCCTCCTACTTTCAGCGTCGCCCCACCAGGAATGATGTCAGAGGCTAAAGCTCCTCCTACTTTCAGTATCGGCCCACCAGGAATGATGTCAGAGACTAAAGCCCCTCCTACAGTGTCACCCCACCAGGAATGATGTCAAAAGCTATAGCTCCTCCTACTTTCAGCGTACCCCACCAGGAAAGCTCCTCCTACTTTCAGCATCACCCTACAAACAATGATTTCAGAGGCTAAAGCTCCTACTTTCAGCGTTGCCCCACCAGTGATGTCAAAGGCTAAAGCTCCTCCTACTTTCAGCGTCGTCCCACCAGTGATGTCAAAGGCTAAAGCTTCTCCTACTTTCAGCGTCGCCCCACCAGTGATGTCGTTGGCTAAAGCTCCTCCTACTTTCAGCGTCACCCCACCAGGTATGATGTCAGAGACTAAAGATCCTCCTACTTTCAGCGTCACCCCACCAGGAATGATGACAGAGGCTAAAGCTCCTCCTGCTTTCAGTGTCACCCACCAAGATTGTAAGAGACTAAAGCTCCGCCTACTTTCAGCGTCGCCCCCACCAGGAATGATGTCAGAGAGCAAAGCTCCTCCCACTTTCAGCGTCGCCCCACCAGGAATGATGTCAGAGAGTAAAGCTTCTCCTACTTTTAGCGTCACCCCACCAGGAATGATGTCAGAGTCTAAAAGCTCCTCCTACTTTCAGCGTAGCCTCATCAGGAATTATGTCAGACACTAAAGCTCCTCCTACTTTCAGCGTCACCCACCAAGAATGTCAGACATTAAAGCTCCTCCTACTTTCAGCGTCGCCCCATTAGGAATGAGGTCAGAGGCTAAAGCTCCTCCTACTTTCAGTGTCGCCCCCACCAGGAATGATGTCAGAGAGTAAAGCTCCTCCTACTTTCAGCATCGCCCCACTAAGAATGTCAGAGGATAAAGCTCCTCCTACTTTCAGCATCGCCCCACCAGGAATGATGTCAGAGAGTAAAGCTCCTCCTACATTCAGCGTAGTCCCACCAGGAATTATGTCAGAGGCTAAAGCTCCTCCTATTTTTAGGCATTGTCCCCCACCAGGACTTTCAGTGTCGCCCCCACCAGGAATGATGTCAGAGAGTAAAGCTCCTCCTACTTTCAGCGTCGCCCCACCAAGAATGTCAGAGGCTAAAGCTCCTCCTACTTTCAGCATCGCCCCACCAGGAATGATGAGAGGCTAAAGCTCCTCCTACTTTCAGTATCGGCCCACTAGGAATGATGTCAGAGACTAAAGCTCCTCCTACTTTTAGCGTCGCCCCACCAGGAACGTCAAGAGGCTAAAGCTCCTCCTACTTTCAGCGTCACCCCACCAGGAATGATGTCAGAGGCTATAGCTCCTCCTACTTTCAGCATCAGACCACCAGGAATGATGTCCGAGACTAAAGCTCCTCCTACTTTCAGCGTCGCCCCACCAGGAATGTCAGAGGCTAAAGACGTTGCCTGTGCATGCAGGGAGAAGGTAGGTTTTACAGGGGGCTCAAAGGGGGGGTTTCACACAGCAGGGGCATCCCAAAATAGGTTGCCCAGGGAAACAAAGAATCAGGCGGCCCAGGAATCTTTTAGACTCCAGGGCCGCTTTTGGTCCTCTTTAAGCAAGAGACAACATCCAGGGTGTAAAAGGAGCCAACATTTGTCGTCATTTTTTTGGCACCACCTTCTTTCCGTTATATATTATTATATTAATATTATTATTATTTTGTATTATTTAATATTACAACACATCTTTTATTACTAACCGGACAATGGCCGTCTGAGCTGGTGGAATAAACGCCAGTAAACGGTTTTGTTTTGTTTTTAAAGCAGACCAAAAGCAGATCAAAGCCACTCCAGAATAAAGCAGAGGGGAGTGTTACTTAAAGGGACTGTCCAGGCATTACAAAAAGCCTTTACTCAATTTTTGTCCCCCTGCAGCTCCTCCGTGTGGGTCCTGTGTGGCTGCGGGGGAACAAGGAATCCACACTGGAGAGCTGCGGGGAACACCAGACCTACACAGAGGAGCTGCGGGGAACCACAGGACCTGCACAGAAGAGCTGCAGGGGACAAGCGGTGAGTATAGGCTTTATGTTGTTGTATGCCGGACAATTCCTTTCAAGTTCCTGTCTGGACAAAGACAATAAACGTACCTACAGTCCCGCACAGTTGAATCACAGTAGTTTGAATCTAACCCGCATTGGCAAGCTTGCCCCCTGCAATCCTCGCGGCCCAGAGTTCCTCTTCCTCCTATAAGTCCCGTTGGCTAACCAGGCCTCCATTGAAGTAAATGGTGCAGGTGTGGTCAGCCATTGTGACTGAACCAGGAGGCAGCAATGCATGGGGATGGCATCTCCAGTGGAGGTAAGTTTCAAAACACCACCAATCAGTTGCGCGGGACCATAGGTGAGTACGTACTGTTTGTTGCGTTTGCTGGTAGAGTCCTTTTAAATAATGCAACAGGACGACTGTAAATACCCCCAGGCTGGGCAGCAATGGTGAAACCTTTGGCAGTGAGAGCTTGGTCACTGAGGAAACACTCAGCACAAAAAACACCCAAAATTTGGGAGGACCAACCTCGCGACTGAATCTTTTAGCAAAAGCCTTTAAATGTAAAATGTTAAATAGTTTTTTTTTCCAGAAGAGTTGTAGTTCCATTTTTTTTTTTACAGGTAACTTTAACTCTTCTGCTGCACAAAAAAAAGTTAATATAACAAGAAATTATATACAACAGTAATAAAAAAAGTATACGTTTTTCCAAAGCATTACAAAAACAATGGGATCAGTAAAATGGCAGCACGCAGGAATATTGCAACATCCGGTGCCTTGGAATAGATTACAGCATGACAATACAACCTATTTTACAGAGACGGCAGTGCAAGTTTGGCAAAGCTGAATGGGGATGGGAGGGGCAACAGAGACATCGACGGACCTTTCAAAACAGTTTTTTACGTTCCTCCCTTTTTTTTTTCTTTACTTAGGAGGAACAGGTTTGTAAACGAGCGTCAGTCGGTCGTGTCCCTTCTCAAAGGAATTTTAAAGCTAGTCAATTTCTGTCCGAAAAGTTGACTGAGGAGATTGTTCTGCGATTCAGCTGTCCTGTAATTGGATGGCTCTATGGGCTTCCTGTTGACGCCCAGCCTCCGTTTGTGGGGCGGGCCGTTCTGACCAGAGGTTTTCGGAGTGTATGCGTGCAAACTTTTAGCAAGCGGGGCTCTTTTGCATCGGTATTCTCCGTTGTTTGAGGTGGCATTGACTTTTTTGGGGTTGTGCGCGTCCAACACTGTCTTTTTAAAGTGGCCCGCGACCCCTCCGGCGTTAGGTTTGGGGTAGGCCCTACTGGCTGGAACCTCGTCTTTACTGTCTAAGAGGCCGTTTGCCGGCTCGCTTTTCTTGGCAGCGGAGGAGGGCTCGTTCTTTCCAGTTGCGGGCTGCTTTGGCTTTTTTCTCTTTTTCTCGCCGTCTAGGTTCTCCTGCGAGCCAGCGTTGCCCTTATGGCTCGAGAGTTTATGCTCTTTGCTTTTCTTAAAGTGCAGTTTCAAGGTCATGAGGGTCGGCGCCTTGTCGGCCATTTTGAAATCTGCGTTGGCCTTCATTACGACAGCAGTTAGTTCTTTTTTAAACTTTTGTTGGCCGACAGTGGACTCTTTAGCAGTGCAAGTGGTGCCCTCTTTTTCGTGAGGGCATGGCGGCTTGGATTTTGGTGTAGCAGACTTGGACGCATTATCCAATCCGTTCCCGTGCGCGGATTTGCTGTTTGGCTGGTTACCTATTCGATTCTTTTTGGTGGTCTTTGGATCTTTAGCTACAGCACTGATGTCCGTCACGAGTGATTTATCAATAGCAGGGATTTTAGCTACAGGCTCGATTCCCTCCAGCGTTTGCGTCTTTCGCAGATCCTCTTTTGTTTCCTCAAGGATTTCGGGTAATAAGCAGTGTGGCTCCTTCGCATCACGAGAGGAAAGGACATCATTTAACGTAAACAGGTTTTCTGCTTCAAGCAAGTTTGAATGAGATATATCGTCGTCGGGTTTAACGGGTATATTAGGGGGCTGTTCTTCCACATCAGACATTTTGATTTCCGGTGCTTGCTCTTTAGTAGACGCGTCTGTTAGTTCTGAATATTTATCATTGTTTACTTCGAAGTTCATATGTTTTTCTAAGCAAAAGGTAGAGGATAACATCGAGTCGTGATTTAAAATAGGGAGCAGCGCTTCGGCAGGCTCGTCCTCTAGCACATCGTTCACTTTTAGCTCGCAAACTATGTGAGATATGGGGCATCCGTCAGGATTGCACGCCTCCACTGCAGCCTCTTCTTTTCTTTCTGTTTGAGGTAAAGGAAAGTCCAAAAGCATTTCCTCCATTTTTACGGCATTTATTGGGGTTTCAGCCATCTCATCATCGCACAGCGCACTCGGCGAAAGCTTTGGGCATTCTGTTGGGTCAACGCAATCAAATACGTCAGCGGATAGGTCAGAATAACTCGACCGTTTGCGTTTCTTGAAGGGCGGAGCGCTCCCATCTTCAGGGGAATCTCTGACTTTTTCCTTGACCTCGTTTGCCGAAACCAACGGCCTCGCCACCCCCCTGAACTTGAAAGTCATGCTGCCGCCAATCAGGTGCTTTTCCATGTGCCGGTCGTACTGTTCTTTTTTGGAAAACGTGTAGTTGCACGTGCTGCAGATGAAAGACTTCTTGATGACGTGCATGACATCGGCGCAGAGTTCGCACGCATACAGGGTGGTGTGCTTAATTTCGGATTTCTCGGTGAGCTGGTGCTCGCCAGTAAGATGGCTTCTCAGTTCTTGGGCTTCCTGGTAGGATTTGGGACACCGATGGCACAGGTAGATTTTCTGCAGGCTGTGCACCACCAGATGTCTTTGTAACTTGAACGGCTTTGGGAACTGTTTGCCGCAGTGGTGACAGTCTCTCGATGGGTCTTTACAGTGCGGATGCATGCTTGCATTTTTGTGAATCGTTTCACTTTTTTGACAGCCCTCTACATTGTTTACAGAGGGTTTAGGAGCTGGCGGGACCACGTGAACACTGTTTTCTGGCTCCTTCTCGCTAACGACCTCCTCTTCTTCCTTGTGCTCGCTCGGTTCCTGCCTTTTACTCGCCGGGCTTTTCTCAATTGTCTCGACATTCTTTGATGGCTTTGTAGGAGTCCTATATATAAATGTGCTGAGGAACGTTCGCACCATACTGTCTTCCCCAAAGCATCCCGGGATGCCCATCACAGATTTTTGAGCTTGTCCTTTCCTCGCAAATTGAGTCGCATGCTCGCGCAAGTGCTCGTTGTACATCCAAACGTCGGAGATTTCTTTAAGGCACATTCCACAAATCCAAAGGCCCGCCTTATTTTTTGCGTGCTTGTCTTTCAAGTGATCCCTCAGTTGCTCCCGGGAGCTAAACTTACGCTGGACGCACATATAGCAGGTTGGAGGCGGCGAGGGGTTGTGGGTCAGCTTATGAAAATCCAGCTCACCCAATGTCAGGAACCACTGGAAACAGACTTTACACTTGTACTGCTTGTCTTTGTTTTTCATTTTCACGCTGCTGCGATTTTTCAGCTGCCGCTTGTCGTCGGTCTTGTTTTTGGTGTGCCTTTTACGCTTCTCCACCTTCTGCGCAACATCTGTTGCGTCCAAGTCAGAGTTTTCAGAATCATCTCCGCAAGCGCTAAAGAAAGAGAGTTCTCTCATGTCGAATTTGGCACTCAGCATCTTCATGTCGATGGTGGGAAACTCGGGAAGTCCTGCTAGATCGCCTGTTCCGCACTCAAGATCTTCCTCCATTTCGCATTCTCCTATTTCTGAGGCCATCCCTACAGACAGATCTACAGATTCTTCGGGTAATGCTGAAAGGTTTATATGCGAGGAGATATCTCGCTCTTCTTCCAGGGAATGTCTTTTGATGAGGGAAGGTTCCGTTAAGCTTTCTAGGTGACTCTGCTGCACATAAGCCAACATTTTGGTCTCTACCTCCAAAGCTTCCTGCGAAGGACTGGGGTGCTTATAGAGTGCATGATGATCTGTATCTGTTCCAAGAGGTAAAGACTCACTGGGAATGTTTCCGTAATCACAAGCGTAGTTTAAATGAGAGGGGTGGCCATGGTCACCCATTTCCAATTGTCTAAAGTCAGTTTCAAAGGCGGGAGTTTGCCTCCTTGCTTTCTTTCCATAAACACGAGTACACTTCCTCCTGATGAAGTGATCGTCTCTTGGAAACAGCTGCGAAAACGTGTTTTCATCATCGAAAAAGCTGTGAAGGTCGGTTACAGTCTCCTTAGGTAGGTTAGAAACATGAACATCATTGTGAACGTTGACATTTTTCCCTGCGTTCAGGTGCTGCTCTGCTCCGCCGATCAGGTTCTGATCATTTACCAGCATGCTTTTCGCCGGATGGCTCTCAAAATGATTGGCGATATGCCCGACGTGTTCTTTCAAATTACTTCTCCAGGCCTGCTCCCGAATGAAATTCTCCCTGTTCATTTCCATATCTAGAACGTCACTCACAAGCTTTTCGTCATCGTCGTCTATGCTGACAGGCGCACACATTTTTACGTCAATGTCGTCCAAATTTTCTCTCCGCTGAATATTTGTTTCCGTAGGTCGTTCCGACCCCGCCTTGACTTCAGCGGCGTTGAAATTGTTGGATTGCCCGATCGCCTTGAGAATATTTGTTTTGAGAATGTTTAAAACCTCGTCGGGTGGAACTTGCGAATCAGTGGCCTTATTATTCGAAGGCTTGACTTTTCTTTTTTTGGCTTTTATTTTCTTTTTGCTGGCAATGTCTGTGCAAACAGAGTCCTCAGTGGGGCCATTGATACTTTTCTCGGCTGTGGCATTTGAGGGCTCCTTACTTGGCTGCAAGGAAGCAGTTTGGTTGATAAAATCCGGCGGTATGTTCTGAGGTGTCGCATCAGACTGCAGACTTTGTTGGCCGTCGCTATTGCAGTTCCACTCCAGTCCGGTTTTATGAGCCGCTACGAGAGTTTTCTCACTCGGTGTCTCTTTGGGGAATGTCAGGGAGCCGTTATGTTTCACGGCCTTGTGCCTCATCAGTCCCGGTTTAGAGCGGAAGGTTACTAAGCATACATCGCATGTTAGGGACTGCGCGGCTAATTTCTTTTCTTTAACTGGACTACTTTTTGGGGTAATTCCGATGCTCTGCAGAATTTCTTTGCTCTTGTCCCCTTCTAGGATGCGAAGCACACCATCTATTACAGAATGCATGTCGTTGGTGCCTTTTTGCTCGGAATCGCCATTAGGGATATGGACGTCCACTTCTGATAGATCGTTCCTTTCTGTTATTGCTGTCTGATGGCAATTGAAATTTACGAATTCTGGCGGGGCAATATCCATCAGGTCACAGACCATGTCTGAAGACCCGTCTTTATTTGGATACACGTGGTTGATACCAGAAATATCTTGTGCGTTGTTCCAATCATTTTTAAGGGTATCCTCTTTTTGAGGGCATAGCAGCGGGGCTACAGAATTTTCTGGAAAAATGTTGGCATGAAGAGATGAAAAGTGCGAGTCATTTTCCCTGGCGTACATGGGAGGATAAGGGTTACTGGTTGGCATGGATGGACACCCAAGAATAATTTCCGCAACGGATTGTACTTTCCGAGGTTTAAAATGTGAGCAAACCAATTCCGAGCAGAAACACGGACTCAGGCCGTCCTCGACGACTGGCGTCATAGTGATCGCTCCGTCTGATGGCATCAGCGATTGACTAGCCTCCTCGGAAGATGCCACAGAGCCATCTCTACTCAGAAAAAGTTCTATGTCCGCTGCTCCTACCGGCTTTTCTGTAACTGCATGGTCTGATGGGTTCATGGCTTCGCTGGGAAATGGGGTTTCATCGTTAAGATGCACGTTGTCATTCGGGGTATAATGAGGCTTTTGTTGTGGTACGGACTCCTTGTTGGGTACAGCAGAGAACAAATCAAAACCCAGCAAAGAATGTTCGGCAGGTAGGTCCATGCCGTGGAGCTGGGCATCATAGTTATCTTTGACGTCGCTGTTGATTGGATGCAAGGGAATGTGGGAAGACATGTCGAGCAGCTTTGGGGCGTTACACTTGTCTTTACTCACCACTAAGGTGTTATCTTGAGAGGTGTTATTTACCAAAAGCGTCTCTGTTTCTTCAGGCAGACTTAGATCCCGACCCTTGTGACAAATCTCTTTGGACAGCTGCGTCACACCAATATTTAAGGCATCAGGTAACAGACATTCCACGTCGGGTCTGTCGAAAGTAGTATTTAAGGCACTGAGCCCCACAGGGCTAATCATGGAATTAGATAAATGTTTGTCTTTATTAAACCTGTGGTTGGACTTGTTGGATTTTTTAGCTTTGGCGACGGATGGGGAGAGTTTCTTGCAGTCGTTTTCCTCATGACAGATTTCCCCGTTAACCTTTGCCTGTCCCTGTAGCACTTTTTTAGCATCGCCATCAGTCATACTATGAGCACTCACGTTAATGGCATTTAAAGCAGGGCGTTCATTTTCAAATTCGCCTGTCTGTTTGATGGATTCCGAAAGAGCGTCGGAAATGTCTTTATGTGCGATATAGGCGCCTTTGTCATGCTGTGGTACTTGCACGCCCGACTCTGGCAACTGCATCGATCCTTTGTTTTCCATCAGGTTTAAGTTATTCTCAGAGTCTGCTTTTAGGGTTTCTAAAACAAGTGTTGCATCTCTTTCGCTTTCTGTAGGCCCAGAAGCCACCAGAATTATTGGAAAACATGGCATAAGCATCTCTTCTTCGTTATTCTTGGCCGTTCTCGCTACGAAAAGTTGGAGCTGTTGTAACGGGTTCTCTGTAGTAGCCTTGGGTGATTTTTCCGAAATTACACTTTCCTCTTTCTCCAGGACCGGCATGTCGAGAAGCGCGGAAAGTCTCGCGTTATTTCCCTCTTCCAGTTCTGCCTTATCATCAGACAGTACAGGGCCATTTGTGAGATCTGCCTTACTCATAGCCCCGTGAGCCATAAACGTTTCTACCGCATTGCTCAGAGATGCGCGGTCGCCGGTATCTGGCGTATTTAATAGGGGCGCGATTTCGTGTTTAAAGCCGAATTCAGAAACACTTGGGAAATGCTCCAGCTCAGGCGGATCATCAAACTGTTCTTTCATTTTCTGCCAGTTATTTTTCGCATTTTCATCGCCCTCACGTTGACTTTCTTTTTCGGAAACGTGGTGGCTCATGGACCTTTCCAGCAGCTCATGGTCTGCGAACGATTGGCATTCCATTTCATTGGCAAGGCTAGGCAAAAGGGTGTCGGAGATAGTCGAGGGCGAGCTGTGGCCGTCGCTCAGTGACCCTAACTCTCCTTTGACACACGGATCACTCACCGCTGTAGCCAGTACACCAGTTTGCTCATGACATTCAAAGCTAGATGTAAAGGTGTCAAACTGGACTGAGCAAGTCCAAGGGCTTTTTAAGTTTTCAGAGATGTTGTCTTTAACAAGTGGTTGGGAATCGTGAACGTTGCAGTCGTCGCTGCTAGGGAGGACCAAGCTGCTCATGCCTTTCAGATTCATGTGGTTGTCGTTCAGGTAAGCGTTATTGATGCTGGTCTCTAGTTTGTTTACCTCCATCTCTGGGAAGGTAAGAGGTGAGTCAGTTCGATCGGGCACAAGGTTAGGTTTGGCACTTTTTTGGGCCGCCGTGTCATTCGGAGCCTTGCTTGTTTGGAGCTGGTTTTCAAGTTCTGTCACAAGCCTTTTGATTTCCAACTCGTCTTCAGATATGTTGCTGATAAATGAAGGATTGTAATCGCTCACATTTCTCGGCACGTCCCCGACCACTTGTTCAGAAGCTAGAGGTACGTGTTCTCTATATTTTTCGGTATTTTGGTTATCAGCAGCTGGGAACGAATTCATGGTCGGGGCATTTTCTTCAATTACGTCCCAGCTTTTCTCCGACAGGTACTGCGGAAACGGCGGCTGGAAAGAATTTGCCTTGTTGGGTTGCTGATACTCTATGAAATTTTCTTTGGGTGGCGCTGCATCGTTGTATGCAGGCGTTTCGAAACCGGACAACGGCAGCTCGGCAAACATAGACGAAGAGTCGAACGAGAAAGCCGAAGGGACTTTATCGGAGGCATACAAGGGCGGGGCGGGGCATTTCTGCTCGAAAGAGTTCATGGGTTTGGCGTCATTTTGATGCGTGTATATCTGCTCGGCATCTACAGTACTCGCGATTGGCGTCTTGGCAAACAAATGATTGTCGTACAAGCTGGGCACGTGCTTGTCCTCTGGAAAGGGCTGACATTCATTTCCGAAATCGTTTTGACTTTGTGGTGGTAAGTCGCTAAAACACGACATGGGTAATGTAAAGCTTTTGTGACCGTAGCATAAATCTTCGTTGACGCTGTTGTTGTTGCAGAAAGTTGAATCGGCTTCAGTGTTGACCATCGAAGAAATGGAAGATAACGAGTTCAGCTGCTTCTTTTGGTAATCTGTGTCGTCATCCTGGAAAGTGGGCACATTTTTGGGCACATTGCTTGTATCTAGAATATCATTGGATGCATATTTATGTTGCGTTTTATCTTGATAATTGCTTTTTTCTTTGGATTCCTCGACAGAATGTACTTGGTTAGCATTTTTCTCTCGTAATTCTGTGCTCCGCTTGAACGTCTCAAGTTCTTTGTAAAGCGTTTCGGCATTTATTCGAGGATACACCTTTGAACTAGCAAGCGGGGTCTTTTCAGTTGCCAATCCTTGGGTTCCCTTGGGAAAGTCCGTTCCGAGTTGTTGGTTTTCGCACCCATTGTCTCTGTACAGAGGCTTGATGAGAGTCGTGTTCGGATGACGAGCGTTGAAGGTTTTATACCGCAGCGTCTCGTGCTCGTTTTCAGAGTCTGTCCGTTCTGTACTTTTAGGGCTTGAGCCTATTTCGCTTGATATGCTTGTACTTTGATCACTGCTGTTGGACGACTGACTGCTCCTCCTTCGCATCCTGGATGACGGGTCTTTGTTCGCGCCCCTCAGATCTTTGCTTTGGAGTTGGAATCTCGTGGCTTCCCCCATGCGCCAAACCGGTTCCTTTAATTTCGCCCTCCCGCCTCTCCCCGATACTTCCCGGTTAAAGCTGTACTTCAGTCGGCCACTTGGTTGGGTTTTGCTAGGCAGCTGGTTGGCAGCGACCTCTTCATCGGAATCGGAGATGTAGTCGTATTCTCCGAAAGGATGGTTTTTGGTTACCGTGTAAAGCCTTTCGGTCACCAAGGAAAGCTGTACGTCTTTGTTACTCTTTACATGTAGTTTGTGAAGTTTATTTTTCTGTTGAACTATTTTGTGTATCAGTTCCTTACTCCAGGTTCCGTTGTGGGATTTTTTTTTCTTGGCGTCCTTTGAAGTCAGCTTACGCGGTTTGGTGGCACCCATTGAGGAAAAGTCGTGATAATGTTTCCCTTGCTTAAACTCGTATGATTTCATGGCGTTATCTTCTAACTCTTCAGAGTCGTCCTTGCCTAACATTGTTTTCTTTTTCTCCAGCAGTTCGCTGTCCTCTGAGCCGGTTTCCTTAACTAGTTTAACATCCATTGCTTCATTGTCTACCAAGTATGGGTGGGCAGTTCCTACCTCCGGAGTTTTTGTTACATTTCGGGGCCTTATTGAGCTTTTATGGGTGTAGGAGTTCCCGGTGTTGTCTTTGTCACAATTTTTCTCATGGTCGTAAGGAACTTGATTATTCTGGGCGTGCATTTCGTCCACCCTGATGTTTTTTCTCACGTCTGCATAGGACTCCTTAACCTTGGAGGCCTGGCCGCACCCCGTCGCTTTAGCTGCAGCGAAGTCGTCATCTACGAAATCATCGATAAACGCACTGTCTATTTCCGGGTTCTCTACTTGGAACTCAAGGCCATTCAGCGCTTCGATGATCAGGCTGTCCAGCTTCGCCTCGTCCATTTCCAAAGTGTCGCAGCCGGTCAGAGGCAGCAAGTGCGATGCGGCGTTGTGGAAAGTGCCGCCTTTTATAGAGTCCTCTTTGAGTTCTCCTTTGTCATCTCCGTCGAGGAGATAATCTTTGATAACGCCCGGCAACTGCGAATTAAATTCAGTCGGTCCTTTGTGAAGCGGCAACGCCAACATCGGCTGAGAAGGCTTTAAGGGTTCAGCGGCAGACTTTCTTGGGTCGCCGCCGTGCAGAGGGTCCTTCATCTCGTTTTGGAGAACCGAATTCAAATGACAATACTGCCGATGATCCAGGAACGACGACAGGTTGCCGAAATTTTGGTCACATTGCTTGCAGGTTAAAAGCACGTCGAGCTGATCTAAATTTGCACTGCTGAGGGAGCTGGCAAGGAAATGATGGGAGGAGTAGGGAGGCGGCGGTTCGCTCTCAAAGTCCTCAAGGCACTCTTTCGCCGGCTCGACGGGAATTTTTTGGTATGGCTTCTCCGGGAGGTTTTTAAAAGGTTGGTCATCTTTGGAGGAATCCGACACGTAGTGAAAGTTTCTCGTCGGATCTGAACTGTTATACAGGAAGGGGCTCGAATTTAGCGGGTCATTCGTAGGAAACGATTTATCAGTTTGATGAAAAGGCTGGTGATAATACGGGGGAGAAGTCAAAGTAGGGGGCAGTTGGCTCTCTTCGGAGCTCGGAGTAATGGGGCTGCTGGACATAGGCGACAGCGAGGAGCAGGTGCTGCCGTTCACAGGGTTAGTGACCGGCGACGGAAGGGGGGATTCACAGGGAGATTCAGCTACAAAAGTCTTTCCCGACAGTGGTCCTGATTGGTTGGCTTTATTCCGCGACTGCGGAATAGGTTGGCTCATGCCGTACAAAATGCCTTTAGTTCTCGAATCCCTTAACGTGTAGTTTGCGTCCTTCGTGCCGGCATAGAGGATATCAACGGGCTGCGAGTTATAGCTCTGCCTGTTCGCGTCGGGCCTCCCATCGGCCGCCAGGTGTTTCTTGGCGTGATATCCGGGTAGAGTTTTCGGCAGCCCATCGTTGCCGTGCCAGTCCGAGTTACCGAGATTGTACGGTTGCTTCGGGTTGCTGCCATGCCTCGGCAGCTGGTTCGGCGTAGGTGACGTGAGGTGAGCCTGCTGCCAGGGCATCCTCGGGTTTCTCAGTGCTTGCCTCGGGTCGCATTGGTAAGACGCCGCGTTTCCGGAAGCATTGGCGTAAGGTAAAGAGGTTTGGTCCAGAGGTGGGAAACCGCTGCTACCTGTATCCCAAGTCTGAGGTATTCTGGCAAGGTTTTTGTCGAAAGGCACCAAGCCCGCGTTGGCGTTGCCGTAGGGCTTATTGGAGAAGTGCACTTTGTTGGGAGCAGCCTGTGGTATATTCCTTCGTAGTGTATTCCCCGGAGGAGTCAGGAGTCTTTGGCCAGGGACGTAGTTCTTAGCCGGCTGCTGCCTTTTGACCAACGCCGGAACGCCGGAATTGTGTAAACTAAAGTCACTAGGGTTAAAAACGCTTTGTTTCTCTTGAAAAGCACTAGGGCTTTGTTCTACAGCACCAGAAGAAGTGAGAGCACCAGATGAAGAAGAAATAGCACCATTGTGATCGGCCGAGGGGTCGCTCCTGCCCGCGTAACACGGGGGCGTGCTGGGCGGGGCGTGCAAGAACAGAGCCTGCTGGGAAGGGAGGCCGTAAGTCCGGCCGTCTTGCAAGACAGTATTGTAGGGCCCGTTGGCCTGGGCGTCGTCCGGGCCTTCGCTCGACGAGGACGGGAAGGAGAAAGCACCTCGCGCGTCGTCGAAATCCGGAACGTTCCCGTTGCCGCAGAAGGAGTTGCCGTTAGGATCCTGCAACGGCGGAAACGGGTACTGAAATGACACGGGTCCGAAGCCGTGGTCGGGCTTGTTACCCTCGGGAAAAGGATTTGGGGCGGGATACCCGGCGGTCTCGGTAAAGTGTTTCTCAGAGGGGTGCCACGAGTTTCCATTGGCTTGAAATTCCAAGTAATGCAACTGGGCGTTAGCGTTGGCGGTGGCGGCGGCATCGTGCAGGCCACCCGTTTGCAGCTTCAGGCCGTGGTGGGTTCTGTTAGCCGAAGCGGTTTGTGAGGTATAGTTGGCGGAGGTAAGGCCGGCGCCGGGATCTGGGAGCGAACGGTTAAAGTTCAGGTCTTCCTGATGGAGCTCCGCCTCCCTCTCGGGAAGGCTGGGCACGTGAAAGCGGTAACTCCCGGAGACAGGCCTGCTGTGGCTTACTTCGACCTTTTTCAGCGGGGTGACCTTCTGCTGGGGGTAAGCAATGCCGATGGTGGGGTTGGATCTGCTGGAGCTGCTGATGCTGAGTCTGTAGAGCTGATGTTGGCTCCGGTCCCCCTTGCCGGACCTTTTGTTCTTGTCCTTCCCCCTGCTCTTCCCTGTCGGGGACGGCGGGCCGTGTTTGCCGTTGGCCCAGGAAGCATCGCCTGAAAATTTGGTCCTGTTCTGCAGTGATTTAAAGTCTATTTTTCCGGCCTGTTGAGGTCTGATCACCGCTTCCCTCTGACCGTGGACCGGCTCCCTGCTCAGGCGACACGGCGCTTTATTGCCGGTGAAGGGACCTCCGGGGCTGCCCGGCACCTTGCTCGCCGGCCCGTCGCCCGCGTCCCTCTTGCTGAGCCGTTCCAGAGCGGCGTCGCTTTCTTTGGAGCCAGGCGTTTTAGCGCTGATGGCGTAGACATGCTGGGTCTCTCCCGTCATGGTACCAACTCAGATGAGACGGGAGCCACTTGGCATAGCGGCCGCTCCGGGGATTCTCATGTCCTTCACATAATGGCTCGGCCCGATCATGCTCTGTCACGTCTATACAGGGCCGTCAAAATGGCCGCTCCATCAATGGCCTCTTGCCTTACTTCTGGGGTGACATCTGGCGGCCTGTCCTCTCACGCGGGATCCCCGGAATCAGGCTGCAATGAAAGAGAAATCAGTGTAAATGTCTATGGAAAGAAGATCACACAAGTCTGACCAATACACAGAATCATTTAATATAGAGAATCAGATACATGTGACCAAAGGCCCTGCTGATATTTCCTAATTATTAGGTCTGTCACATATCTATCTATTTATCTCTATGTATCTATCTATCTATCTATCTATCTATCTATCTATCTATCTATCTATCTATCTCTATGTATCTATCTATTTATCTCTATGTATCTATCTATTTATCTCTATGTATCTATCTATTTATCTCTATGTATCTATCTATTTATCTCTATGTATCTATCTATTTATCTCTATGTATCTATCTATTTATCTCTATGTATCTATCTATTTATCTCTATCTATCTATCTATCTATCTATCTATCTCTATGTATCTATCTATTTATCTCTATCTATCTATCTATCTATCTATCTATCTATCTATCTATCTCTATGTATCTATCTCTATATCTATCTATCTATCTATCTATCTATCTATCTATCTATCTATCTTTGTATGTATCTCTATTTATCTATCCCATATCCATCTATCCCATATCCATCTATCCCATATCTATATCTATCTATCCCATATCTATATCTATCTATCTATCCCATATCTATATCTATCTATCCCATATCTATATCTATCTATCCCATATCTATATCTATCTATCTATCTATCTATCTATCTCATATCTATATCTATCTATCTATCTATCTATCTATCTATCTATCTATCCCATATCTATCTATCTATCCCATATCTATCTATCTATCTCATATCTATTTATCTATCTAATATCTATATCTATCTATCTATCTAATATCTATATCTATCTATCTATCTATCTATCTATCTATCTATCTATCTATCTATTTATATCTATCTATCTATCTATCTATCTATCTATCTATCTATCTATTTAGCTCTATGTATGTATCTATCTCTATCTCTCTATATCTATCTATCTATCTATCTATCTATCTATCTATCTATCTATCTCTATGTATCTATTTATCTCTATGTATCTATGTATCTATCTATCTATCTTTGTATCTATCTTTGTATGTATCTCTATTTATCTATCTCATATCTATCTATCTATCTATCTATCTATCTCATATCTATCTATCTATCTATCTATCTATCTATCTCATATCTATCTATCTATCTATCTATCTATCTATCTCATATCTATCTATCTATCTATCTATCTATCTATCTATCTATCTCATATCTATCTATCTATCTATCTATCTATCTATCTATCTATCTCATATCTATCTATCTATCTATCTATCTATCTATCTATCTCATATCTATCTATCTATCTATCTATCTATCTCATATCTATCTATCTATCTATCTATCTATCTATCTATCTCATATCTATCTATCTATCTATCTATCTATCTCATATCTATCTATCTATCTATCTATCTATCTATCTATCTCATATCTATCTATCTATCTATCTATCTCATATCTATCTATCTATCTATCTATCTATCTCATATCTATCTATCTATCTATCTATCTATCTATCTATCTATCTATCTCATATCTATCTATCTATCTATCTATCTATCTATCTATCTATCTATCTCATATCTATCTATCTATCTATCTATCTATCTATCTATCTATCTATCTCATATCTATCTATCTATCTATCTCATATCTATCTATCTATCTATCTATCTATCTATCTATCTATCTCATATCTATCTATCTATCTATCTATCTATCTATCTATCTATCTATCTCATATCTATCTATCTATCTATCTATCTATCTATCTCATATCTATCTATCTATCTATCTCATATCTATCTATCTATCTATCTATCTATCTATCTATCCTGGCTCTGATATCCTTAAAGAAGGCCTAAATGTCCCCTTTGTAAATCTCCGGGCAGAAGCAGCGCGCCCTCGCTGAGGGCGTTGCATGACATTAACTGGGTAACAATGTGCCACTTATATTCCCCATAATACTGTGACACTGAAGTGGGCCCAAACCTGCCGCCAGCTTCCTGCCAGGTCGAGAAGAAGCCCAGAGGGGCGGGGCCCTGGCCGCACGTGGTCACAGTCGCGGCCTTTTCAGCCGCATAAAGACGCTTTTTAAGTTCTATCTAACGCTAGAGAAGATTCCTGATGGAGGTTTATTACCGCAGCGACGGCCAAGAGCAACAAGCGAGTGGACGCAATATTTCCTGCTGCGATGGCCATGAGTGGCGGGTGCGTGCCGAGAGCGGCCTGCAGCACCATTCATGCTCATAATGAGCTTCTCATTCATATCAGCCGGGTGCTGCTGGGCAAAGGGTGGGGCGCACCCGATCCTCGCATTGCTTACGCTTTACCTATTTACTATTGACCCTTGTCCCCCCCGATTTAGGACGCCCCGCTGCTTGAGACCCCCATAAAAACGTACCCCTTCCCCGGGCCTATGGCACATGCACGTGCCAATCAGAGCCGCATTAAAGTGGGCCTAAACCAATAATTTTGACTATCCTGGGTTTTGGTCCACTTCCCCAGGGCACCCCAATCGGAGCCGCTCTGCTATGTGAAACCCCCCGGTTCTCCAGCATCAACTCACCTCAGCGCGGTCCTACGGCGCATGCGCGGCGGCTCGTCCAATCAGCGCGCTCGGAGACGCTGAGCTATGGAAGTCTGAGCGGCGTCTTAGCTCAGCGGCCGCTTCTTGCGCTTTCCTCTTAGCGGCTTGTTACTTTGATTTTATTGAACAATTGTTAGACCACCCAATTGTATTTGATTGGTTGTTATTACTTCTCCTTTTCCTGCATATACTTGAATATAAATAAATGATATTATTATATATAATATATATATATCTCATGCTGCTTGGATTAAATATCATTCATCACACTTTCAACTACAGAACTGTTGTCTGGTTTTTGTGTGGTTTCCTTGATCGAGGTTTATACAGCAAGTGCTTCACGAAGGACTGTGATCCCTGAAAAGCTATTGTTAAATTTAACAAATGCGCCGGCGTGCGCCCTACTAGAGGGATGGCAGGGATTGGACTGGGATTAAGCTACGTGTATGGGGCGTCCTGGGGGGTGTCACACACCGGGGAATCCCGATTTTGGATGCCTCGGGGGGAGGGAGGGATCGCCCTGGGGGATTTTATAGATCCAGCTGTGTTTTGGTCCACTTTATTGATTGACAAATGGGGGCACCAGCCTTTCTGAACGGGCGGGAGCGTGCCTTAGCCCAAAGATGCCGGGTATGCGACCGCCGTTGTCTCCATTGTTAACACGGCCGAGGGATCGGCTAGAAACGCGAGTTTAGCTGGGACCTGAGAGGGTTCACATGGCGGGGCATCCCGTTTTTGGAAGGCCAGAAGCCAGCCCTGGAGTCTTTTAGGTTCCTGTGGCAGCCGGATTGGGTTTCATTCTACTTGAAACATGACCAGTCACGGGCCGGCTCTGAAGTCTAAATGATTCCAGGGCCAGCTGACTAGGTTTATCCGAGGCATCCAGACTTGGGACGCCCCCACTGTGTGAACCCCAACACATCACCCGAAAACTCATTGTGCTGTACATTAGTATGCGCGGCATAAAGCGCTGATTGGACGAGAGCCTGCTCGGTGGATACGGGAGAAAGGTGAGGGAAGGGGGCGATTCCTGAATGGAGATGCCCCAGGTAATATGACCAATCAGCAGGTAGGTTTTGTTCCACTTAGAACATTTTCTCAGTCGCATGTCTGTATTTGTTTCAGCCACTAGGTGGCGCCAAATAGCCTCTGAAACAGTTCAGCACATCCTAAAAGGTTCTCTAATGCCCCCTCACTGCCCCCTCACCCTGTGTGCCCGGACCCTGCACCCTGCACTGTGTGTCTGCCCCTTACTGCCCCCTCACCCTGTGTGCCCGGACCCCGCACTGTGTGTCTGCCCCTTACTGCCCCCTCACCCTGTGTGCCCGGACCCTGCACTGTGTGTCTGCCCCTTACTGCCCCCTCACCCTGTGTGCCCGGACCCTGCACTGTGTGTCTGCCCCTTACTGCCCCCTCACCCTGTGTGCCCGGACCCCGCACTGTGTGTCTGCCCCTTACTGCCCCCTCACCCTGTGTGCCCGGACCCCGCACTGTGTGTCTGCCCCTTACTGCCCCCTCACCCTGTGTGCCCGGACCCTGCACTGTGTGTCTGCCCCTTACTGCCCCCTCACCCTGTGTGCCCGGACCCTGCACCCTGCACTGTGTGTCTGCCCCTTACTGCCCCCTCACCCTGTGTGCCCGGACCCTGCACTGTGTGTCTGCCCCTTACTGCCCCCTCACCCTGTGTGCCCGGACCCCGCACTGTGTGTCTGCCCCTTACTGCCCCCTCACCCTGTGTGCCCGGACCCCGCACTGTGTGTCTGCCCCTTACTGCCCCCTCACCCTGTGTGCCCGGACCCTGCACTGTGTGTCTGCCCCTTACTGCCCCCTCACCCTGTGTGCCCGGACCCTGCACTGTGTGTCTGCCCCTTACTGCCCCCTCACCCTGTGTGCCCGGACCCCGCACTGTGTGTCTGCTGCTGCCCCTTACTGCCCCCTCACCCTGTGTGCCCGGACCCTGCACTGTGTGTCTGCCCCTTACTGCCCCCTCACCCTGTGTGCCCGGACCCCGCACTGTGTGTCTGCCCCTTACTGCCCCCTCACCCTGTGTGCCCGGACCCTGCACTGTGTGTCTGCCCCTTACTGCCCCCTCACCCTGTGTGCCCGGACCCTGCACTGTGTGTCTGCCCCTTACTGCCCCCTCACCCTGTGTGCCCGGACCCTGCACTGTGTGTCTGCCCCTTACTGCCCCCTCACCCTGTGTGCCCGGACCCTGCACTGTGTGTCTGCCCCTTACTGCCCCCTCACCCTGTGTGCCCGGACCCTGCACTGTGTGTCTGCCCCTTACTGCCCCCTCACCCTGTGTGCCCGGACCCTGCACTGTGTGTCTGCCCCTTACTGCCCCCTCACCCTGTGTGCCCGGACCCTGCACTGTGTGTCTGCCCCTTACTGCCCCCTCACCCTGTGTGCCCGGACCCCGCACTGTGTGTCTGCCCCTTACTGCCCCCTCACCCTGTGTGCCCGGACCCTGCACTGTGTGTCTGGAGCTGCCCCTTACTGCCCCCTCACCCTGTGTGCCCGGACCCCGCACTGTGTGTCTGCCCCTTACTGCCCCTCACCCTGTGTGCCCGGACCCTGCACTGTGTGTCTGCCCCTTACTGCCCCCTCACCCTGTGTGCCCGGACCCTGCACTGTGTGTCTGCCCCTTACTGCCCCCTCACCCTGTGTGCCCGGACCCCGCACTGTGTGTCTGCCCCTTACTGCCCCCTCACCCTGTGTGCCCGGACCCAGCACTGTGTGTCTGCCCCTTACTGCCCCCTCACCCTGTGTGCCCGGACCCTGCACTGTGTGTCTGCCCCTTACTGCCCCCTCACCCTGTGTGCCCGGACCCTGCACTGTGTGTCTGCCCCTTACTGCCCCCTCACCCTGTGTGCCCGGACCCTGCACTGTGTGTCTGCCCCTTACTGCCCCCTCACCCTGTGTGCCCGGACCCTGCACTGTGTGTCTGCCCCTTACTGCCCCCTCACCCTGTGTGCCCGGACCCTGCACTGTGTGTCTGGAGCTGCCCCTTACTGCCCCCTCACCCTGTGTGCCCGGACCCCGCACTGTGTGTCTGCCCCTTACTGCCCCTCACCCTGTGTGCCCGGACCCTGCACTGTGTGTCTGCCCCTTACTGCCCCCTCACCCTGTGTGCCCGGACCCTGCACTGTGTGTCTGCCCCTTACTGCCCCCTCACCCTGTGTGCCCGGACCCTGCACTGTGTGTCTGCCCCTTACTGCCCCCTCATCCTGTGTGCCCGGACCCTGCACTGTGTGTCTGCCCCTTACTGCCCCCTCACCCTGTGTGCCCGGACCCTGCACTGTGTGTCTGCCCCTTACTGCCCCCTCACCCTGTGTGCCCGGACCCTGCACTGTGTGTCTGCCCCTTACTGCCCCCTCACCCTGTGTGCCCGGACCCTGCACTGTGTGTCTGCCCCTTACTGCCCCCTCACCCTGTGTGCCCGGACCCTGCACTGTGTGTCTGCCCGTTACTGCCCCCTCACCCTGTGTGCCCGGACCCTGCACTGTGTGTCTGCCCCTTACTGCCCCCTCACCCTGTGTGCCCGGACCCTGCACTGTGTGTCTGCCCCTTACTGCCCCCTCACCCTGTGTGCCCGGACCCTGCACTGTGTGTCTGCCCCTTACTGCCCCCTCACCCTGTGTGCCCGGACCCCGCACTGTGTGTCTGCCCCTTACTGCCCCCTCACCCTGTGTGCCCGGACCCTGCACTGTGTGTCTGCCCCTTACTGCCCCCTCACCCTGTGTGCCCGGACCCTGCACTGTGTGTCTGCCCCTTACTGCCCCCTCACCCTGTGTGCCCGGACCCTGCACTGTGTGTCTGGAGCTGGGGGCGTGGCAGGTCCGGGGCAGTTAGTTTGGGCAGTTTGCCGAGTCTCAGTCACCTGTAAGAATTCTCTTCCTCCTGTGAAATGACTCGTCTCTGGATTCTCAGCCCTGTGTCTGCACAGCGGCCGCATCTTAAAGGGAACCTCCGCGTCTACACTCCTCAGAGCAGAGAGCGGCAACAGGCCCCAGGTGATTGGTTTACCTGCCGCCCCGGGGTCACTCTCTGCTCTCAGGTCTCTTCATGGACTTTCCCTTTAAGGGGAATTTTTTGAATATGTAAAAACCTGTCTCCTAAGAAGCTGAAGATTCCTCCATCCAGCTGACAGGGGAAGGAGGGATGGAGAAATAAGCAACAAGAAAGAGTGAGCGAAAGAAAAGAGAGAACGGCAGAAAGAAAGAAGAGAAGGGATGACACAGAAAGAATAGAAGTAATAACAAAGAATAGAAGGAATGACACAGTAACAAAGAAAAGTAGAAATGACAGACAAAAAGAATGTATAGAAGGAATGACAGACAGAAAGAAAGAATAGAAGGAATGACAGACAGAAAGAAAGAATAGAAGAAATAACAGACAAAAAGAATGAATAGAAGGAATGACACAGTAAGAAAAGTAGAAATAACAGACAGAAAGAATGAATAGAAGGAATGACAGACAGAAAGAATGAATAGAAGGAATGACAGACAGAAAGAATGAATAGAAGAAATAACAGACAGAAAGAATGAATAGAAGGAATGACAGACACAAAGAAAGAATAGAGGGAATGAGAGACAGAAAGAAAGAATAGAAGGAATGACGCAGAAAGAATGAATAGAAGGAATGAGAGACAGAAAGAAAGAATAGAGGGAATGACAAAGAAAGAATGAATAGAAGGAATGAGAGACAGAAAGAAAGAATAGAGGGAATGACAAAGAAAGAAAGAATAGAAGGAATGACGCAGAAAGAATGAATAGAAGGAATGAGAGACAGAAAGAAAGAGGGAATGACAAAGAAAGAAAGAATAGAAGGAATGACGCAGAAAGAATGAATAGAAGGAATGAGAGACAGAAAGAAAGAATAGAGGGAATGACAAAGAAAGAAAGAATAGAAGGAATGACGCAGAAAGAATGAATAGAAGGAATGAGAGACAGAAAGAAAGAATAGAGGGAATGACAAAGAAAGAAAGAATAGAAGGAATGACACAGAAAGAATGAATAGAAGGAATGAGAGACAGAAAGAAAGAATAGAGGGAATGACAAAGAAAGAATGAATAGAAGGAATGAGAGACAGAAAGAAAGAATAGAGGGAATGACAAAGAAAGAAAGAATAGAAGGAATGACGCAGAAAGAATGAATAGAAGGAATGAGAGACAGAAAGAAAGAGGGAATGACAAAGAAAGAAAGAATAGAAGGAATGACGCAGAAAGAATGAATAGAAGGAATGAGAGACAGAAAGAAAGAATAGAAGGAATGACACAGAAAGAAAGAATATAATGAATGACACAAAAAGAAAGTTGGAATGACAAGAGGTAAAGAAGGGATGACACAGAAAGAATGAATGACAAAGGGAAAAGAGAAAAGAAGGAATGACAGAAAGGTTGAAGCTGGCCAGTCTGCCTCTGGCTGATGCCCCTGCGTCCTGCATAACAGGGAACGGGTATGACATGTTCAGTGTTAGGAAGAGTCACATGACCACCATACAAGGTGGGCCCTCCCCGGCTATGCACTGGCCCTGTGTACGGTTGCCGATAGCAACAGATGCTGCTTCCATAAAGGACATATTTACTAACATAGTAGGAAATATAATAATTGCCAGGAGGCCGCTCAGCCCTCATCCAGGAAGCCCTGGAGGCCGCTCAGCCCTCATCCTGGAAGCCCTGGAGGCCGCTCATCCAGGAAGCCCTGGAAAGTTGCGTTTTCCCTTTGAGGGATGAGGAATGTGTCCGGCAGCGACTCTATTCAAATGACAGCTTCCTCCGAAAGGTTTCAATCATTTGCCCCGACCCACAGAGCTGACAGCTGCTTCCACGGGGCCGCCACGCCAGGCGCTATAGAAATTCCTTCCCTCCTTGTCAAAGTGGAGGTATTTGAAGAATCTGCCTGGAAAAGAGCGCGCTGCCCCTTTAAATCTTATTCTAAGAATTTACATGTAAAAAGTAGGTAGGTTGTTGTCCCGCGTCAGCCAATCGATGTGCAGGAAATCCAAGGGGAAGGTCATCATATAATAAGATTGAAAACGCCAGCTCTCCAAGCTGCTCAAGCTTCTTCTTCAGGCATAATACAGGTCTGTAACATGGGCCCTTATTTATGAAGGCGTCAGGTAGCGACAGATGAGCGATGGACACGGCAGCAATTACACATTCATCGAGCAGAATCTGTTGAGCGACTGGGATAGCGCCATGTAGCGTCTGATTCATCATTATCACAGCCTCAGCGTACAGCGCCGACGTTCAGCCATGCACAGCGCCACGACTAGTCGCTAACATGCGCTCCCATACAGCGCTGTACTGGTCAAATAGCAACTCCTCACAATGTATTCATCATTACTGCACAGCGACTGAGTCGCTATAAACTAGCGACCCACGGCCGAACACAGGGACTACTAGCGGGCGCTCTGAAAATGCCGCTACAGACGCTCATCTGTCGCTACCTGCCGTTAGTGATGACTCAGCCTGTTAGACTCACATTTATACAGAAACTACAAAGGAGTGACAATTGTTTTTACGCTGACACACATGAAAATAGCAAAGTCGTAAAAAATCGTACACTGCGAGATAATAATCAGGGAGATTATAACAATTAATGGTGGGCTGATAATAATCAGGGGGATTATAACAATTAATGGTGGGCTGATAATAATCAGGGGGATTATAACAATTAATGGTGGGCTGATAATAATCAGGGGGATTATAACAATTAATGGTGGGCTGATAATAATCAGGGGGATTATAACAATTAATGGTGGGCTGATAAGAATCAGGGGGATTATAACAATTAATGGTGGGCTGATAATAATCAGGGAGATTATAACAATTAATGGTGGGCTGATAATAATCAGGGGGATTATAACAATTACTGGTGGGCTGATAATAATCAGGGGGATTATAACAATTACTGGTGGGCTGATAATAATCAGGGGGATTATAACAATTAATGGTGGGCTGATAATAATCAGGGGGATTATAACAATTAATGGTGGGCTGATAATAATCAGGGGGATTATAACAATTAATGGTGGGCTGATAATAATCAGGGGGATTATAACAATTAATGGTGGGCTGATAATAATCAGGGGGATTATAACAATTAATGGTGGGCTGATAATAATCAGGGGGATTATAACAATTAATGGTGGGCTGATAATAATCAGGGGGATTATAACAATTAATGGTGGGCTGATAATAATCAGGGGGATTATAACAATTAATGGTGGGCTGATAATAATCAGGGGGATTATAACAATTAATGGTGGGCTGATAATAATCAGGGGGATTATAACAATTAATGGTGGGCTGATAATAATCAGGGGGATTATAACAATTAATGGTGGGCTGATAATAATCAGGGGGATTATAACAATTAATGGTGGGCTGATAAGAATCAGGGGGATTATAACAATTAATGGTGGGCTGATAATAATCAGGGGGATTATAACAATTAATGGTGGGCTGATAATAATCAGGGGGATTATAACAATTACTGGTGGGCTGATAATAATCAGGGGGATTATAACAATTAATGGTGGGCTGATAATAATCAGGGGGGTTATAACAATTAATGGTGGGCTGATAAGAATCAGGGGGATTATAACAATTAATGGTGGGCTGATAAGAATCAGGGGGATTATAACAATTAATGGTGGGCTGATAAGAATCAGGGGGATTATAACAATTAATGGTGGGCTGATAATAATCAGGGGGATTATAACAATTAATGGTGGGCTGATAATAATCAGGGGGATTATAACAATTAATGGTGGGCTGATAATAATCAGGGGGATTATAACAATTAATGGTGGGCTGATAACAATCTATAAGATTCCCGGGCCGATCAGATCGCTCCCCGCGGGGTGAAACCGCACCGGCCGCTTGTGAATGGAAGCGCGGGAGGCGGTGGCGGGCGCGCTCTCTTGTCCGGCGGCGGGGATTGGACGGCGCGGTCACGTGGGAGTGGGGTGAGGTGAGTTTTCGGGGCTTTCTGGGGGGTTTCGCACAGCAGGATAGTGAAAATCCTGGGTGTTGGTCCACTTTAACCTTGGATTTCCCATTTTAAAAAAGAAAAATCTATAGGTAATAGAAAGGGATCCTTTAGTGTTTCAAGTGGACCAAACCCCCCCTATAAGATTCCAGGGCCACATGATTCCCTCCCCCGATGGATGGGGCAGAGCTGAGGGGACAGGGATGGATGGGGCAGAGCTGAGGGGACAGGGATGGATGGAGCAGAGCTGAGGGGACAGGGATGGATGGAGCAGAGATGAGGGGACAGGGATGGATGGAGCAGAGCTGAGGGGACAGGGATGGATGGGGCAGAGATGAGGGGACAGGGATGGATGGAGCAGAGCTGGGAGGACAGGGATGGATGGGGCAGAGATGAGGGGACAGGGATGGATGGGGCAGAGCTGAGGGGACAGGGATGGATGGGGCAGAGATGAGGGGACAGGGATGGGTGGGGCAGAGATGAGAGGATAGGGATGGATGGGGCAGAGCTGAGGGGACAGGGATGGATGGGGCAGAGCTGATGGGACAGGGATGGATGGGGCAGAGCTGAGGGGACAGGGATGGATGGGGCAGAGCTGAGGGGACAGGGATGGGTGGGGCAGAGATGAGAGGATAGGGATGGATGGGGCAGAGCTGAGGGGACAGGGATGGATGGGGCAGAGCTGATGGGACAGGGATGGATGGGGCAGAGCTGAGGGGACAGGGATGAATGGGGCAGAGCTGAGGGGACAGGGATGGATGGGGCAGAGCTGAGGGGACAGGGATGGATGGGGCAGAGCTGAGGGGACGGGGATGGATGGGGCAGAGATGAGGGGACAGGGATGGATGGGGCAGAGATGAGGGGACAGGGATGGATGGGGCAGATCTGAGGGGACAGGGATGAATGGGGCAGAGCTGAGGGGACAGGGATGGATGGGGCAGAGCTGAGGGGACAGGGATGGATGGGGCAGAGCTGAGGGGACAGGGATGGATGGGGCAGAGCTGAGGGGACAGGGATGGATGGGGCAGAGCTGAGGGGACAGGGATGGATGGGGCAGAGCTGAGGGGACAGGGATGGATGGGGCAGAGCTGAGGGGACAGGGATGGATGGGGCAGAGCTGAGGGGACAGGGACGGATGGGGCAGAGCTGAGGGGACAGGGATGGATGGGGCAGAGCTGAGAGGACAGGGATGGATGGGGCAGAGCTGAGGAGACAGGGATGGATGGGGCAGAGCTGAGGAGACAGGGATGGATGGGGCATATCTGGGGGGACAGGGATGGATGGGGCCGAGCTGATGGGACAGGGATGGATGGGGCAGAGCTGAGGGGACAGGGATGAATGGGGCAGAGCTGAGAGGACAGGGATGGATGGGGCAGAGCTGAGAGGACAGGGATGGATGGGGCAGAGCTGAGGGGACAGGGATGGATGGGGCAGAGCTGAGGGGACAGGGATGGATGGACAGAGCTGAGGGGACAGGGATGGATGGGACAGAGCTGAGGGGACAGGGATGGATGGGGCAGAGCTGAGGGGACAGGGATGGATGGGGCAGAGCTGAGGAGACAGGGATGGATGGGGCATATCTGGGGGGACAGGGATGGATGGGGCCGAGCTGAGGGGACAGGGATGGATGGGGCAGAGCTGAGGGGACAGGGATGGATGGGGCAGAGCTGAGGGGACAGGGATGGATGGGGCAGAGCTGAGGGGACAGGGATGGATGGGGCAGAGCTGAGGGGACAGGGATGGATGGGGCAGAGCTGAGGGGACAGGGATGGATGGGGCAGAGCTGAGGGGACAGGGATGGATGGGGCAGAGCTGAGGGGACAGGGATGGATGGGGCAGAGATGAGGGGACAGGGATGGATGGGGCAGAGATGAGGGGACAGGGATGGATGGGGCAGAGCTGAGGGGACAGGGATGGATGGGGCAGAGATGAGGGGACAGGGATGGATGGGGCAGAGATGAGGGGACAGGGATGGATGGGGCAGAGATGAGGGGACAGGGATGGATGGGGCAGAGATGAGGGGACAGGGATGGATGGGGCAGAGCTGAGGGGACAGGGATGGATGGGGCAGAGCTGAGGGGACAGGGATGGATGGGGCAGAGATGAGGCGCTGTACAGGGGCCTTTTCTCTGGGTTCCTCAGGTTAATGTATAAAAGGGTCATTTTGCCCCCCCCCCCCCCGCGCTCTCGCTCTCTCCGGTGGGGACGGGGTTAAGCAGCGCGGCCCCTGTTCTGGCTATTTACACAAGTGGAGCTTATTATGGCGGCGCGCCTCCGCTATTTAAAGAGATAAATCCCGCTATTGTTCGCCACGCTCGCCCCCGAAATTAGATTTACTGTAAAAATAACGGCGACATGGGCCGGGGCGCTGCGGGCCGGGAGGGTCATTCGGGGGTCTGCCATCTCGTGGGGCCAGGGGAAGATTTTTTACCCCCCCCCCCAGACATCTGGTATAAGACGAAACGTGGCCCCAGGGGCAAAGTTTAAAGTAGGCCCCGAGCTCCCGAGAGTCACACTGAGCGCGGAGGGTCGCGGACGCCCTTCGTAAAGATGTCTGACGAAGCTACAGCGTTACAATGGGCATCAGTGAGAGTTACAGCCTCTGGAAATAGACTAAAGCGGAACAAAACCCACCTGCGGCCTAAAAGATTCCAGGGTCTCCTGGGGCATCCCATTTGGGGATGGGCCTAAAAGATTCCAGGGTCTCCTGGGGCATCCCATAGCTGTGGTTTGCGCAGACTGGGCAAAGCTGGGGTCAGGTAAAGGTCAGCAATCCCAGAATGCAGAGCAGCACAGTCAGAAGGCACTTCCTGTTTGCAGGCTGCCTGATGTTCTGTGAACCGCCATCTTGGATGTTTAAAGGCTCATAACATGCAGTAGATGCAGGTAGGATGATTTTTAATGTGAGCAATTTGTATGTGGGGGGGGGGGGGGGGAGGATACAAGGTAGGCTCTTATTCAGGGTGAAGGTCCGGATTAATGTGAGCAATCTGTATGTACAGGGTGTGGGAAACATATAAGATAGGCTCTTATTCAGGGTGAAGGTCCGGATTAATGTGAGCAATCTGTATGTACAGGGTGTGGGAAACATATAAGATAGGCTCCTATTCAGGGTGAGGGTCCGGATTAATGTGGGCAATCTGTATGTACAGGGTGTGGGAAACATATAAGATAGGCTCTTATTCAGGGTGAATGTCCGGATTAATGTGAGCAATCTGTATGTACAGGGTGTGGGAAACATATAAGATAGGCTCTTATTCAGGGTAAAGGTCCGGATTAATGTGAGCAATCTGTATGTACAGGGTGTGGGAAACATATAAGATAGGCTCTTATTCAGGGTAAAGGTCCGGATTAATGTGAGCAATCTGTATGTACAGGGTGTGGGAAATATATAAGATAGGCTCTTATTCAGGGTGAAGGTCCGGATTAATGTGAGCAATCTGTATGTACAGGGTGTGGGAAACATATAAGATAGGCTCTTATTCAGGGTGAAGGTCCGGATTAATGTGAGCAATCTGTATGTACAGGAGGAAACATATAAGATAGGCTCTTATTCAGGGTGAAGGTCAGCTTTAAGCGCTGTCTTGCATTATCTGTCTATAGGGTGGGCCCCAAGAGACCTTCCCTCCGCGTGGGCCCGTGTTGGCCCAGTCCCCATGTAAAACAAGAGTCTTCCACTGTAAGACAAGAGACAGTCTGTGTTTCCAGGGGCATTTTATCATCCCCCGAAATATAAACGAGGGGCCACGACATCGCCGAGGCCCCATTTCGCCGTCACGCCCGGCAATATCTGACCCATTAAAGCGTCTGTAAAGCCGGCGACTGTTTTTGTTCTGGAGGTTTAATGGGGCGCGAGTCTCTCTAATAACAGCCAGGACCCGGATTCCGCCCGGTTCCCATTGGACGAGATGAAACTATAAAGCAGACCCGGAACGTAGGCCGCGGAGGAGCACACAACGCGCGGCCTTGTGTTGGACGTGGCGGGGGCGAGACGCGGGTATGTCACGTAGCAGCTTATAATAAATCACAAATGCACCGGGGCAATTCTGAGCAAAGAACCACATTTCACAGATGCCTCCGACGATGGCGTGTTTATATCTTTGGCGAGAGCGCGGCCGGCCCATAAAATGGACAATTGTGGCGAGACCCAGCGAGATTTCTTTAGGCCTAACAGTCTCTCAACTGAAAATCAGAATATAAAGCCGGAGCTCTTCCTCAAACAAAGGACCAGGCCCGAATAACTGATTATTAGCTGCAAAAGGAGAAAGAACTGTCACCTTATCAAAGGCTTCTTCTCTTTGCTGATACAATACTAGAACCTAATGAACGATGTAACTTTGTATCAGTGGACAACAAAAAAAGATACTGACACAATGTAACGCCCAACGATGCCATATAATGCCTAACGATGCAATGTAACGCCTAACGATGCAATGTAACGCCTAACGATGCCATATAATGCCTAACGATGCAATGTAACGCCTAACGATGCAATGTAACGCCTAACGATGCAATGTAACGCCTAACGATGCAATGTAACGCCTAACAATGCCATGTAACGCCTAACGATGCCATGTAACGCCTAACGATGCCATGTAACGCCTAACGATGCAATGTAACGCCTAACGATGCAATGTAACGCCTAACGATGCCATGTAACGCCTAACGATGCCATGTAACGCCTAACGATGCCATGTAACGCCTAACGATGCCATGTAACGCCTAACGATGCCATGTAACGCCCAACGATGCCATATAATGCCTAACGATGCAATGTAACACCTAACGATGCAATGTAACGCCTAACGATGCCATATAATGCCTAACGATGCAATGTAACGCCTAACGATGCAATGTAACGCCTAACGATGCAATGTAACGCCTAACGATGCAATGTAACGCCTAACGATGCAATGTAACGCCTAACGATGCAATGTAACGCCTAACGATGCAATGTAACGCCTAACGATGCCATGTAACGCCTAACGATGCCATGTAACGCCTAACGATGCAATGTAACGCCTAACGATGCAATGTAACGCCTAACGATGCAATGTAACGCCTAACGATGCAATGTAACGCCTAACGATGCCATGTAACGCCTAACGATGCCATGTAACGCCTAACGATGCAATGTAACGCCTAACGATGCAATGTAACGCCTAACGATGCCATGTAACGCCTAACGATGCCATGTAACGCCTAACGATGCCATGTAACGCCTAACGATGCCATGTAACGCCTAACGATGCCATGTAACGCCTAACGATGCCATGTAACGCCTAACGATGCCATGTAACGCCTAACGATGCAATGTAACGCCTAACGATGCAATGTAACGCCTAACGATGCAATGTAACGCCTAACGATGCCATGTAACGCCTAACGATGCAATGTAACGCCTAACGATGCCATGTAACGCCTAACGATGCCATGTAACGCCTAACGATGCCATGTAACGCCTAACGATGCCATGTAACGCCTAACGATGCAATGTAACGCCTAACGATGCAATGTAACGCCTAACGATGCCATGTAACGCCTAACGATGCCATGTAACGCCTAACGATGCAATGTAACACCTAACGATGCAATGTAACGCCTAACGATGCCATATAATGCCTAACGATGCCATGTAACGCCTAACGATGCAATGTAACACCTAACGATGCAATGTAACGCCTAACGATGCCATGTAACGCCTAACGATGCCATGTAACGCCTAACGATGCCATGTAACACCTAACGATGCAATGTAACACCTAACGATGCCATGTAACGCCTAACGATGCCATGTAACGCCCAACGATGCCATGTAACGCCTAACGATGCCATGTAACGCCTAACGATGCAATGTAACGCCTAACGATGCCATTTAATGCCTAACGATGCCATGTAACGCCTAACGATGCCATGTAACGCCTAACGATGCAATGTAACGCCTAACGATGCCATGTAACGCCTAACGATGCAATGTAGCGCCCAACGACGCCATGTAACGCCTAACGATGCAATGTAACGCCTAACGATGCCATGTAACGCCTAACGATGCCATGTAACGCCTAACGATGCCATGTAACGCCTAACGATGCCATGTAATGCCTAACGATGCCATGTAACGCCTAACGATGCAATGTAACGCCTAACGATGCCATGTAACGCCTAACGATGCAATGTAACGCCTAACGATGCAATGTAACGCCTAACGATGCCATGTAACGCCTAACGATGCCATGTAACGCCTAACGATGCAATGTAACGCCTAACGATGCCATGTAACGCCTAATAACGCCTAACGATGCAATGTAACGCCTAACGATGCCATGTAACGCCTAACGATGCCATGTAACGCCTAACGATGCCATGTAACGCCTAACGATGCCATGTAACGCCTAGCAATGCAATGTAACGCCTAACGATGCCATGTTATGCCTAACGATGCCATGTAACGCCTAACAATGCCATGTAACGCCTAACGATGCAATGTAACGCCTAACGATGCCATGTTATGCCTAACGATGCCATGTAACGCCTAACGATGCCATGTAACGCCTAACGATGCAATGCAACGCCTAACGATGCCATGTTATGCCTAACGATGCCATGTTATGCCTAACGATGCCATGTAACGCCTAACGATGCAATGTAACGCCTAACGATGCAATGTAACGCCTAACGATGCAATGTAACGCCTAACGATGCCATGTAACGCCTAACGATGCCATGTAACGCCTAACGATGCCACGTAACACCTAACGATGCCACGTAACGCCTAACGATGCCACGTAACGCCTAACGATGGAATGTAATGACTAACGATGCCATGTAACGCCTAACGATGGAATGTAACGCCTAACGATGCAATGTAACGCCTAACGATGCAATGTAACGCCTAACGATGCAATGTAACGCCTAACGATGGAATGTAACGCCTAACGATGCAATGTAACGCCTAACGATGCCATGTAACGCCTAACGATGCCATGTAACGCCTAACGATGCCATGTAACGCCTAACGATGCCATGTAACGCCTAACGATGCCATGTAACGCCTAACGATGCAATGTAACGCCTAACGATGCCATGTAACGCCTAACGATGCCATGTAACGCCTAACGATGCCATGTAACGCCTAACGATGCCATGTAACGCCTAACGATGCCATGTAACGCCTAACGATGCCATGTAACGCCTAACGATGCCATGTAACGCCTAACGATGCCATGTAACGCCTAACGATGCCATGTAACGCCTAACGATGCAATGTAACGCCTAACGATGCCATGTAACGCCTAACGATGCAATGTAACGCCTAACGATGCCATGTAACGCCTAACGATGCCATGTAACGCCTAACGATGCAATGTAACGCCTAACGATGACATGTAACGCCTAACGATGCCATGTAACGCCTAACGATGCCATGTAACGCCTAACGATGCCATGTAACGCCTAACGATGCCATGTAACGCCTAACGATGCCATGTAACGCCTAACGATGCAATGTAACGCCTAACGATGCCATGTAACGCCTAACGATGCCATGTAACGCCTAACGATGCCATGTAACGCCTAACGATGCCATGTAACGCCTAACGATGCCATGTAACGCCTAACGATGCCATGTAACGCCTAACGATGCCATGTAACGCCTAACGATGCCATGTAACGCCTAACGATGCCATGTAACGCCTAACGATGCCATGTTACGCCTAACGATGCCATGTAACGCCTAACGATGCCATGTAACGCCTAACGATGCCATGTAACGCCTAACGATGCCATGTTATGCCTAACGATGCCATGTAACGCCTAACGATGCCATGTAACGCCTAACGATGCCATGTAACGCCTAACGATGCAATGTAACGCCTAACGATGCCATGTAACGCCTAACGATGCCATATAACGCCTAACGATGCCATATAACGCCTAACGATGCCATGTAACGCCTAACGATGCCATATAACATCTAACAATGCCATATAATGCCTAACGATGCCATGTAACGCCTAACGATGCCATGTAACGCCTAACGATGCCATATAACGCCTAACGATGCCATATAACGCCTAACGATGCCATATAATGCCTAACGATGCCATGTAACGCCTAACGATGCCATATAACGTCTAACAATGCCATATAATGCCTAACGATGCCATGTAACGCCTAACGATGCCATGTAACGCCTAACAATGCCATATAATGCCTAACGATGCCATGTAACGCCTAACGATGCCATATAACGCCTAACGATGCCATGTAACGCCTAACGATACCATGTAACGCCTAACGATGCCATGTAACGCCTAACGATGCCATATAACGCCTAACGATGCCATGTAACGCCTAACGATGCAATGTAACGCCTAACGATGCAATGTAACGCCTAACGATGCCATGTTATGCCTAACGATGCCATGTAACGCCTAACGATACCATGTAACGCCTAACGATGCAATGTAACGCCTAACGATGCCATGTAACGCCTAACGATGCCATGTAACGCCTAACGATGCCATGTTATGCCTAACGATGCCATGTAACGCCTAACGATGCAATGTAACGCCTAACGATGCAATGTAACGCCTAACGATGCCATATAACGCCTAACGATGCCATGTAACGCCTAACGATGCCATGTAACGCCTAACGATGCCATGTAACGCCTAACGATGCCATGTAACGCCTAACGATGCAATGTAACGCCCATGTAACGCCTAACGAGGCCATGTAACGCCTAACGATGCCATGTAACGCCTAACGATGCCATGTAACGCCTAACGATGCCATGTAACGCCTAACGATGCCATGTAACGCCTAACGATGCCATGTAACGCCTAACGATGCCATGTTATGCCTAACGATGCCATGTAACGCCTAACGATGCCATGTAACGCGTAACGATGCCATGTAACGCCTAACGATGCAATGTAACGCCTAACGATGCCATGTAACGCCTAACGATGCCATATAATGCCTAACGATGCCATGTAACGCCTAACGATGCCATGTAACGCCTAACGATGCCATGTAACGCCTAACGATGCCATATAACGCCTAACGATGCCATATAACGCCTAACGATGCCATGTAACGCCTAACAATGCCATGTAACGCCTAACGATGCCATGTAACGCCTAACGATGCCATGTAACGCCTAACGATGCCATGTAACGCCTAACGATGCCATGTAACGCCTAACGATGCAATGTAACGCCTAACGATGCCATGTAACGCCTAACGATGCCATGTAACGCCTAACGATGCCATGTAACGCCTAACGATGCCATGTTATGCCTAACGATGCCATGTAACGCCTAACGATGCCATGTAACGCCTAACGATGCCATGTAACGCCTAACGATGCAATGTAACGCCTAACGATGCCATGTAACGCCTAACGATGCCATGTAACGCCTAACGATGCCATGTAACGCCTAACGATGCCATGTAACGCCTAACGATGCCATGTAACGCCTAACGATGCCATGTAACGCCTAACGATGCCATGTAACGCCTAACGATGCCATGTAACGCCTAACGATGCCATGTAACGCCTAACGATGCCATGTAACGCCTAACGATGCAATGTAACGCCTAACGATGCCATGTAACGCCTAACGATGCCATGTAACGCCTAACGATGCAATGTAACGGCTAACGATGCCATGTTATGCCTAACGATGCCATGTAACGCCTAACGATGCCATGTAACGCCTAACGATGCCATGTAACGCCTAACGATGCAATGTAACGCCTAACGATGCCATGTAACGCCTAACGATGCCATGTAACGCCTAACGATGCCATGTAACGCCTAACGATGCCATGTAACGCCTAACGATGCCATGTTATGCCTAACGATGCCATGTAACGCCTAACGATGCCATGTAACGCCTAACGATGCCATGTAACGCCTAACGATGCAATGTAACGCCTAACGATGCCATGTAACGCCTAACGATGCCATGTAACGCCTAACGATGCCATGTAACGCCTAACGATGCCATGTAACGCCTAACGATGCCATGTTATGCCTAACGATGCCATGTAACGCCTAACGATGCCATGTAACGCCTAACGATGCCATGTAACGCCTAACGATGCAATGTAACGCCTAACGATGCCATGTAACGCCTAACGATGCCATATAACGCCTAACGATGCCATATAATGCCTAACGATGCCATGTAACGCCTAACGATGCCATGTAACGCCTAACGATGCCATGTAACGCCTAACGATGCCATATAATGCCTAACGATGCCATGTAACGCCTTAGGCATAACGATGCAATGTAACGCCTAACGATGCCATATAACGCCTAACGATGCCATATAATGCCCAACGATGCCATGTAACGCCTAACGATGCCATGTAACGCCTAACGATGCCATGTAACGCCTAACGATGCCATATAATGCCTAACGATGCCATGTAACGCCTTAGGCATAACGATGCCATGTAACGCCTAACGATGCCATGTAACTCCTAACGATGCCATGTAACGCCTAACGATGCCATGTAACGCCTAACGATGCCATGTAACGCCTAACGATACCATGTAACGCCTAACGATGCCATGTAACGCCTAACGATACCATGTAACGCCTAACGATGCAATGTAACGCCTAACGATGCCATGTAACGCCTAACGATGCCATGTAACGCCTAACGATGCCATGTAACGCCTAACGATGCCATGTAACGCCTAACGATGCAATGTAACGCCTAGCGATGCAATGTAACGCCTAACGATGCCATGTTATGCCTAACGATGCCATGTAACGCCTAACGATGCCATGTAACGCCTAACGATGCCATGTTATGCCTAACGATGCCATGTAACGCCTAACGATGCAATGTAACGCCTAAGGATGCCATGTAACGGCTAACGATGCCATGTAGCGCCTAACGATGCCATGTAACGCCTAACGATGCCATGTAACGCCTAACGATGCCATGTAACGCCTAACGATGCCATGTAACGCCTAACGATGCCATGTAACGCCTAACGATGCAATGTAACGCCTAACGATGCAATGTAACGCCTAACGATGCCATGTAACAACTAACGATGCCATGTAACGCCTAACGATGCCATGTAACGCCTAACAATGCCATGTAACGCCTAACGATGTCAGGTAACGCCTAACGATGCCATGTAACGCCTAACGATGCCATGTAACGCCTAACGATGCCATGTAACGCCTAACGATGCAATGTAACGCCTAACGATGCCATGTAACGCCTAACGATGCCATGTAACGCCTAACGATGCCATGTAACGCCTAACGATGCCATGTAACGCCTAACGATGCCATGTAACGCCTAACGATGCCATGTAACGCCTAACGATGCCATGTTATGCCTAACGATGCAATGTAACGCCTAACGATGTCATGTAACGCCTAACGATGCCATGTTATGCCTAACGATGCCATATAACGCCTAACGATGCCATATAATGCCTAACGATGCCATGTAACGCCTAACGATGCCATGTAACGCCTAACGATGCCATGTAACGCCTAACGATGCCATATAATGCCTAACGATGCAATGTAACGCCTAACGATGCAATGTAACGCCTAACGATGCAATGTAACGCCTAACGATGCCATGTAACGCCTAACGATACCATGTAACGCCTAACGATGCAATGTAACGCCTAACGATGCCATGTAACGCCTAACGATGCCATGTAACGCCTAACGATGCCATGTAACGCCTAACGATGCCATGTAACGCCTAACGATGCAATGTAACGCCTAGCGATGCAATGTAACGCCTAACGATGCCATGTTATGCCTAACGATGCCATGTAACGCCTAACAATGCCATGTAACGCCTAACGATGCCATGTAACGCCTAACGATGCCATGTTATGCCTAACGATGCCATGTAACGCCTAACGATGCAATGTAACGCCTAAGGATGCCATGTAACGGCTAACGATGCCATGTAACGCCTAACGATGCAATGTAACGCCTAAGGATGCCATGTAACGGCTAACGATGCCATGTAGCGCCTAACGATGCCATGTAACGCCTAACGATGCCATGTAACGCCTAACGATGCCATGTAACGCCTAACGATGCCATGTAACGCCTAACGATGCCATGTAACGCCTAACGATGCCATGTAACGCCTAACGATGCCATGTAACGCCTAACGATGCAATGTAACGCCTAACGATGCCATGTAACGCCTAACGATGCCATGTAACGCCTAACGATGCCATGTAACGCCTAACGATGCCATGTAACGCCTAACGATGCAATGTAACGCCTAACGATGCCATGTAACAACTAACGATGCCATGTAACGCCTAACGATGCCATGTAACGCCTAACGATGCCATGTAACGCCTAACGATGCCATGTAACGCCTAACGATGCCATGTAACGCCTAACGATACCATGTAACGCCTAACGATGCCATGTAACGCCTAACGATGCAATGTAACGCCTAACGATGCCATGTAACGCCTAACGATGCAATGTAACGCCTAACGATGCCATGTAACAACTAACGATGCCATGTAACGCCTAACGATGCCATGTAACGCCTAACAATGCCATGTAACGCCTAACGATGCCATGTAACGCCTAACGATGCCATGTAACGCCTAACAATGCCATGTAACGCCTAACGATGCCATGTAACGCCTAACGATGCCATGTAACGCCTAACGATGCAATGTAACGCCTAACAATGCAATGTAACGCCTAACGATGCCATGTAACGCCTAACAATGCCATGTAACGCCTAACGATGTCAGGTAACGCCTAACGATGCCATGTAACGCCTAACGATGCCATGTAACGCCTAACGATGCCATGTAACGCCTAACGATGCAATGTAACGCCTAACGATGCCATGTAATGCCTAACGATGCAATGTAACGCCTAACGATGCCATGTAACGCCTAACGATGCCATGTAACGCCTAACGATGCAATGTAACGCCTAACGATGCCATGTAACGCCTAACGATGCAATGTAACGCCTAACGATGCCATGTAACACCTAACTATGCAATAAGTGTAATTACCAGCAGCTCATTACTCAACCTTTTATTCATATCGCGACAAAATGGCAGATACTGAAGAATCCGCCAGCTTAGTAAATCAGCAGCGTTTACGGCTTACATATCAACTTCAGATGAGAAGCCGCAGCAATCATTTCAGCAGGACTGGATGTAATGACTGAAACGTCCTGCAGGGGGAGCCAGCGCACTGCCAGTCATTTCACTGTGCGTCCCGTGCATCAAGTGCAGATTACTACGTAGTAACACTGGGCTTAAAGTGGACCAAAACCTGACAATCCTGGGTTTCGATCCTTGCCCCCGGAGCACGCCGGTCGCGGATGCCCCGCTGTGTAAAACCCCCCAGATTGCTCGAAGAAACTGACCTCTTCGTGGTCCTGTGGTGCATGCGCGGCCGCTCTTCATTCAGCGTGCTCGTAGCCGCTGATGTCACTTCATCTAAGGCCAGTGGCTAAGAGCACGCCGACAGCCGCATCCCACCAGAGAGCAACTGTATGGGGTGACCTGGGGGGTATCACACAGCGGGGCACCCCAATTTAGGATGCCCCGGGGGGAATGGGAAGCGATCGGATCTTATAGATTCCCAGGCCGATCATCGTGGGTTTTGGTCCACTTTAAAGAGACACACACCTTAGAAGAGACACACATCTTAAAAAGACACACACCTTAAAGAGACACACATCTTAAAAAGACACACACCTTAAAGAGACACATCCCTTAAAGAGATACACATCTTAAAGAGACACACATCTTAAAGAGACACACACCTTAGAAGAGACACACATCTTAAAGAGACACATATCTTAAACAGACACACATCTTAAAGAGACACACACCTTAGAAGAGACACACATCTTAAAGAGACACACATCTTAAAGAGACACACACCTTAGAAGGGACACACACCTTAGAAGAGACACACACCTTAGAAGAGACACACACCTTAAAGAGACACACACCTCAGAAGAGACACACACATGAGAAGAAACACACACCTTAGAAGAGACACACACCTCAGAAGAGACACACACCTGAGAAGAGACACACACCTGAGAAGAGACACACACCTGAGAAGAGACATTGACGAGTCCCGGGCACGGTGCGGGCAGCGCATAGAGCGGAGGTCACAGCAGGGACGCGGGCGCCATCTTCTTCTTGGGATTCGCCGTTATTCATCGAGGACGCCTGCTGTGGGAGGGAAAGACAACTTTCAATGTACAGAATTCACATTGTCACGTCACTATTGCTTAAAAGATTAGGACCGCGCGCGCACAATGCCAGGGATGCAGGTGATGCGGCAACGCACCGAATTGGGATGCCCCACAGTGGGAAAACACCTCAGCCAGGCGCCGTGCATCGCCTTGGGAGCCGCTAGAGAGGGTGAGTTTTTCTAAAAGATTCCAGGGCCAGCTGCTCACTTTTCCCCAGGGCATCCCAAATCAGGGCACCCGAAAAAACTCACCTTTCCCCGATCCGACGGCGCATGCTCTCATCCAATCATGATGCATTTGTATTTCGGCAAACAGCTCAGATTGTTTAGAATAGTTTACAATGCGCGTCCCCTGCATCCCCTGGCTGGGGCGGGAGCGCGCACAAGGCTCCCCACTGATTTCAATGCTGAACGGTAAAGTAAGGTAAAGGGCTCTGATTGGACGACAGCCCGTGCATGCATCGCTGGCGAGTGCTGCTGTCTTCTTGGTGTACGGTTGCCGATAGCAACAGATTGCTTTCCTATAATAAATGTCGACGGTTTTGCCACATAGACACTTTGCCCTTTCCCTTTAAGCGTGTGCACAGCAGGTGGGTGTATGTGGGAGAAGCCATTGCGGGTGGGGGCGGGTTTCCTCTTGCGGGGGGGGGGGGGGGATGGCGGCCCCGCACCTCATCTGTGAATAGACGCATCGCTTTCATCTCCAATGTGGGGACCAGAGATTCCACATCAAAGGCTCAGCTCACATCAATGGAGGATGAGAGAGAAGATTTCCTCCAGAAACAGGCTGCCCGTCACTGGACCCGGGGGCCGGACCGGCCCCCACAGCGCCACAGGATCCTCCGCCGGGAGCCAGGCCTGTGCAACAAGATTAAAGTGGAACAAAACACTTTGTCATATATGGAAGCAAGTCTCTGCAATCTGTTGCTATCGGCAACCGTACACCAAGAAGCGAGTACCCGCCCTTAAAAAAAACAGACGAGAACATGGCCCAAACTCCATCCACTACAGCTTCTAGGCCTCACCATACAACATTGCTGACCCCCCGATTAAATCAAAGCCTACACAGAAAGTACCCCACTCCCGGTCATTCTCACTGAAATAGGAGGATCAATATGAATATTAATGATCGATATTTCATAATCACAACCGAAAATAGAATGATTTATAATTAATATTCGCTGCACATTAATCTCCAATATTTCTACTAGAGATTAATGCTATAAATATCGCAAATACTTACAATCATATCAGCCCAGCGGCCACTGATCTGATACCAACCGATGGGCGCTGAGGCTCCTCCCTACACAACCAGTGACATGTCTTAAACCGGACCTTCAGCGTGATTTATTGAAAAGCCCAAACTCTTAAAAATCGGTTCCCCAGCATCGAAAATTAATAGATTTTACGTTTTTAGTCACTAACTTATTATTCTTTCCCCCACCAGGCTGCAACTCTGTTCAGGAATTTAGGATACGGGCGCCGCCATCTTGACTCAGAAGCATCACACTTACTGAGGAGAGGAGAGTGGGATAAGGTACAGGGGGGCGGGTTATAGCTGTGCTTTGCTCAGACAGAGCAGAGCTGGGGTCAGGTAACGGTCAGCAGTCCCAGAATGCAGAGCGACACAGTCAGGAGGCACTTCCTGTTTGCAGGCTGCCTGATAAGATGGCGGCTTCCATAAGCCGCCATCTTGGATGTTTAAAGGCTCATAACATGCAGAAGATGCAGGTAGGATGATTTTTAATGTGGGCAATCTGTATGTACAGGGTGTGGGAAACATATAAGATAGGCTCTTATTCAGGGTGAAGGTCCGGATTAATGTGGGCAATCTGTATGTACAGGGTGTGGGAAACATATAAGATAGGCTCTTATTCAGGGTGAAGGTCCGGATTAATGTGGGCAATCTGTATGTACAGGGTGTGGGGAACATATAAGATAGGCTCTTATTCAGGGTGAGGGTCCGGATTAACGTGGGCAATCTGTATGTACAGGGTGTGGGAAACATATAAGATAGGCTCTTATTCAGGGTGAAGGTCCGGATTAATGTGAGCAATCTGTATGTACAGGGTGTGGGAAACATATAAGATAGGCTCTTATTCAGGGTGAAGGTCCGGATTAATGTGAGCAATCTGTATGTACAGGGTGTGGGAAACATATAAGATAGGCTCTTATTCAGGGTGAAGGTCCGGATTAATGTGAGCAATCTGTATGTACAGGGTGTGGGAAACATATAAGATAGGCTCTTATTCAGGGTGAGGGTCTGGATTAATGTGAGCAATCTGTATGTACAGGGTGTGGGAAACATATAAGATAGGCTCTTATTCAGGGTGAAGGTCCGGATTAATGTGAGCAATCTGTATGTACAGGGTGTGGGAAACATATAAGATAGGCTCTTATTCAGGGTGAGGGTCCGGATTAATGTGGGCAATCTGTATGTACAGGGTGTGGGAAACATATAAGATAGGCTCTTATTCAGGGTGAAGGTCCGGATTAATGTGGGCAATCTGTATGTACAGGGTGTGGGAAACATATAAGATAGGCTCTTATTCAGGGTGAGGGTCCGGATTAATGTGGGCAATCTGTATGTACAGGGTGTGGGAAACATATAAGATAGGCTCTTATTCAGGGTGAGGGTCCGGATTAATGTGGGCAATCTGTATGTACAGGGTGTGGGAAACATATAAGATAGGCTCTTATTCAGCGTGAGGGTCCGGATTAATGTGAGCAATCTGTATGTACAGGGGGGAAACATATAAGAGTGAAGGTCCGCTTTAAGAAGAAATATATTAATACCTTAAATACTTTGCAACTACAATCTATTGTGTGAGAAATTATCCACCACACACAGTAAGATGTATAAATGAAAACGGGTTTAATTACCAGCACAGTAAGTAACCTTCAATAACCCAATATGTTCCTAATTATCCAATTGATAACCTTATATAGGCAGTTGTTACATTAATGATAATGTAAGTTACATTAGTTACAGTACAATATATGTTATAGTGGATATAGAGAGAGAGACAGATACACAGATACTTATGGTTTCATGGTCATTCAGGTAAGGTGTCCATCCATTTATCGACTGACTGCCCCCCCTGCACAGCTTCCAAATGTATGAACTATAGGGGGAGTGGCCAGCATTCCCCACCTCGTGGGAGTGTCTGCCAAGGTCGGCCCACATCAGGTCTCTGAGGTCACATATATATTTCATAAAGGGTATAACTCCCATAATATGCATGTTATCATATTGTAACCAAGAAATTCATGATCCCCATTCATTTCTTAGTTAAATGAACCCAAACACCCCATATATATCATCCAGGGTCCGGTACCATGTGGATTATCAGGTTCTGAACAACATATACATGTTATGTTTGATATCAAATGAAAGGTCTCATTGTCCTGAATAAGTCCCTCTCAAGAGTTACAATACTTCCCAGAAATACCAGGCAATGTCCATATGCCCAATGTGTATTCAATGTCTGGAGACCTCATTAGGAATTCAAAGATTCCTTTTCAAGTACAGCTCGTTGCCAGCTAGGTGTGATAGGTGTCTATTGTCATGGTCTGTTTTCTTATAGACATGGCAGGATGTGGGGCCACTATTTGAATGTTAATTAGGGACCGCGTCCTTTAAACACTCACAGAAGAGGCTGAACTCCTAGAGCTACCTTTTGCGGAGCAAGAAATAGCTAGGGCAATAAACGAGGCACCATCAGGCAAATGTCCGGGCCCAGATGGCTTCTCTCCCAAATTCTACAAACAATTTGGGCCCCGCTTAACCCCCTTTTTAACGAAAACATTTAATAGCATTAGCGAGCAGTGCCCCTTCCCCAAACAGGCACTGGAGGCAACGATCTCGGTCATCCCTAAACTGGGTAAGGACACCACCTCATGTGGCAGCTTTAGGCCAATATCCCTAATAAACACTGACCTCAAACTCTATGCCAAGGTCATCTCTCTGAGACTACAACCTTTGCTCCCGGGTCTGATACACCTTGACCAAAACCAAAACCTAGGTTTTGTCCCGGGGAGGGAGGCCAGGGACAACACCAACAAACTATTTGACCTGATCTCGCACAGCCACTCGACAGGAACCCCGGCCTGCCTTCTCTCCTGCGACGCGGAGAAGGCTTTTGACAGAGTGGACTGGGCATTCATGAAAGCGGAGAAGGCTTTTGACAGAGTGGACTGGGCATTCATGAAAGCGGAGAAGGCTTTTGACAGAGTGGACTGGCCATTCATGAAAGCCTCCCTACAGCAGATTGGTGTTGGTCCTGGCCTCCTATCCAAAATCCTGGCTCTATACATATCTCCGACTGCGAGAGCTAGGGCCAATGGTCTTCTGTCTACCTCGTTCCCTATAAACAACGGCACACGCCAGGGATGCCCTCTATCCCCCCCTTCTCTACATCCTTACGATGGACCATTTGGCTGTGACCATCCGGAACAATCCCGAAATTAGGGGCGTACAAGTGGCTGACCACCATTACAAGGCCTCCTTATATGCGGACGACCTGCTGTTACACCTAACATCCCCACACATGCCTTTACCGGCAGTTCTGGGAGAATTTAAACGCTTTAGTCATGTGAGCAACTTCAAAGTTAACTACTCAAAGTCAGAGGCTCTGAACCTCTCGCTCCCGCAACAGGAGGTCAACCAGCTAAAGCTCAACATCCCTTTTAAATGGAAGCCCCACGGTATTCAATACCTGGGGGTACAGATCCCGTGCGACCTCTCCAAACTGTATGAGCTAAACTACACCCCCATCCTCTCCAGGACATTGGCGGACTTAAGCTCCTATGCAAAGAAACCGATCTCCTGGTTTGGTAGGATCAACAGTTTAAAAATGAACACCCTGCCAAAGTTTCTGTATGTCCCTATTAAAGTCCCAAACAGCTTCTTCCTTCAACTGAGGTCAGCATTCTCTAAATTTGTTTGGGGGGTCAGCAAACCAAGGGTAAGACTCTCAACGCTCTCAAGGAGTAAATCGGAGGGGGGCGTGGGCCTTCCAGACCTGAAAGGGTACCACACAGTGGCGGTTCTGCAAAGAGTAGTATATTGGACACACAGGGGTAGGATCAATCTGTGGGTACAGCTGGAAGAGGCGCTCTCCCCACTCAACCCTGCCTCGATTGCCTGGGCCGGCCCCCTCTCTAAGCATCAAAAACCTGTCCTTATGGAGGCACTTCCTGGAAAACTGGGACCCCCTACAGAGCAAGCGCCAACTAGTCCGCAGACCGGGCCCCTACACCCCGATATTTGACAACCCGGCATTCGAACCCAGGCTGCTCTCTCGAAACGACCTTATCTGGGAGGCCTCTGCCAAGGTTACAGTAGGTCAAATACTAAGAGCTGGGAAGGTGCCCTCGCTAGAAGACCTGAGACAGGAAGCCAGGGGGGGGGGGGCAGGCATGTTTCTTGGCTATTGCATAGGCAGCTGCACACCTATCTCACTGCCAATAATCTGGTGGAAGTGTCACAAAGCCCACCATCAGAGCTTGAATCCCTGACCTTCCAGGCTAAGCCCCCCACTCATTTAATATCTAGTCTGTATTCTCTCTTGCAAAGAGCCTGCCACTCTTATTCAGAAGTGGGAGCTAGGAATCCAAGTCTCAGAGAATGGCCTCACCAAGATTTATCTGGGTACCCTAGGCTCATCAGTTTCGAGTACCACCCAAGAAAGAAACTATAAAGCGCTTGCGAGATGGTGCAGATGTCCATCCGACATACACCGATTTGCGGCCTCGTATCCATTGGAATGTTGGAGATGTCAAAAGGGCCTTGGAAACATGACCCACATATGGTGGGGTTGCCCGCCTATTAAAGCCCTACGGGACCATGTCTTTGCTATATATGAACAGGTCTCAGGCTCTAAGATAACAAACACGCCCCAACTAGTGCTGCTGTCTCTTGCCCCTGGCTCTCTGTCTGGGGTTAAAAAAGATGACCTGAGACACTTCATTGCAGCTATGAAAGCCATCATCCCGAGACACTGGAAATCACAGGACCCCCCCATGTTGATTGAATGGGTTCAAGAATTGGAGAAGATCTGCTATATGGAAGACCTGATTGCCAGAGATAGAGACCTCACAGACCGATTCCTACTAACCGGGACGGGGTGGATAATGTACCGGGATTCCCGTCTCTCAGCCTTGCTCCCCTCCGTGGGTCAAACTAGAGATCAAGTATGAGGCTAACTGCATACCTACCTGATCTCGACAGCTATTTTAGGAAACTGCCCTAGAGATCCTAAGCACTTGGGTCTTTCTTAGCAAAGGGGTCGACAAAAGAAGAAGGTCAGAATGCAAGGACGTAGCGCCAGCATGGGTGATCGCCTCCATACCCTCCTAACCCCCCCCCGGTTTGCAATTCCACCTACCGGTCCTTCCCCCTTTCTCACAGCACAACAAGAGGCACACCTCCCCCTAGTACGGAGGGACCCGGAGGCCAAGCTGTCGCAATTTAAGGCCACCCCTAGCAGAAGTCATCATGTCCACAGAGAGCTTAGTGGAGCACTGGTCGGCCCTGAGGGGATCCTTGACAGGTGGCTTCCTGGTCCCCCCAGCATTCATTCTCACCACAACACGCACATCCGCGGCCAACTCCACACAGAATGGTATGTGCGTGGGTCTAGAAGATGGGGTCATGGAAATAGTGCAGCAGAAACGTATATGATCCCATGTGCTGTACCCCCGTTACCACCCCCTTTTTTTCTTCTGTACCTCTACGTTCCTTTTTGTTTTGTGAAAACCAATAAAATTTGATTACATTAAAAGATTGCTAGCCAATAGCGCGCGGTTTGGTGGCAGCAGTCAGCCAATCAGTGGGGAGAGGGTAGAAAGTCATGTTTTACTGGGTGAAATTGCGGTTTGACTGGGTGACTGAATGAGTGGAGGCTAAAGCTGGATGACTCCCGGGAAAAGTGGGCGACTCCCAGGAAAAAAGGTGAGTGGGGGCTAAAGCTGGATGACTCCCGGGAAAAGTGGGCGACTCCCAGGAAAAAAGGGTGAGTGGGGGCTAAAGCTGGACGACTCCTGGGAAAAGTGGGTGACTCCCAGGAAAAAAGGTGAGTGGAGGCTAAAGCTGGACGACTCCCAGGAAAAGTGGGTGACTCCCAGGAAAAAAGGTGAGTGGAGGCTAAAGCTGGGCGACTCCTGGGAAAAGTGGGCGACTCCCAGGAAAAAAGGGTGAGTGGGGGCTAAAGCTGGACGACTCCCGGGAAAAGTGGGTGACTCCCAGGAAAAAAGGGTGAGTGGGGGCTAAAGCTGGACGACTCCTGGGAAAAGTGGGTGACTCCCAGGAAAAAAGGTGAGTGGGGGCTAAAGCTGGATGACTCCCGGGAAAAGTGGGCGACTCCCAGGAAAAAAGGTGAGTGGGGGCTAAAGCTGGATGACTCCCGGGAAAAGTGGGCGACTCCCAGGAAAAAAGGTGAGTGGGGGCTAAAGCTGGATGACTCCCGGGAAAAGTGGGCGACTCCCAGGAAAAAAGGGTGAGTGGGGGCTAAAGCTGGATGACTCCCGGGAAAAGTGGGCGACTCCCAGGAAAAAAGGGTGAGTGGGAGCTAAAGCTGGATGACTCCCGGGGAAAGTGGGCGACTCCCAGGACAAAAGGGTGAGTGGGGGCTAAAGCTGGGCTACTCCTGGGAAAAGTGGGTGACTCCCAGGAAAAAAGGGTGAGTGGGGGCTAAAGCTGGATGACTCCCGGGAAAAGTGGGCGACTCCCAGGAAAAAAGGGTGAGTGGGGGCTAAAGCTGGATGACTCCTGGGAAAAGTGGGCAACTCCCAGGAAAAAAGGTGAGTGGAGGCTAAAGCTGGGCGACTCCTGGGAAAAGTGGGCGACTCCCAGGAAAAAAGGGTGAGTGGGGGCTAAAGCTGGACGACTCCCGGGAAAAGTGGGTGACTCCCAGGAAAAAAGGTGAGTGGGGGCTAAAGCTGGGCGACTCCTGGGAAAAGTGGGCGACTCCCAGGAAAAAAGGGTGAGTGGGGGCTAAAGCTGGACGACTCCCGGGAAAAGTGGGTGACTCCCAGGAAAAAAGGGTGAGTGGGGGCTAAAGCTGGACGACTCCTGGGAAAAGTGGGTGACTCCCAGGAAAAAAGGGTGAGTGGGGGCTAAAGCTGGACGACTCCTGGGAAAAGTGGGTGACTCCCAGGAAAAAAGGTGAGTGGGGGCTAAAGCTGGATGACTCCCGGGAAAAGTGGGCGACTCCCAGGAAAAAAGGTGAGTGGGGGCTAAAGCTGGATGACTCCCGGGAAAAGTGGGCGACTCCCAGGAAAAAAGGTGAGTGGGGGCTAAAGCTGGATGACTCCCGGGAAAAGTGGGCGACTCCCAGGAAAAAAGGGTGAGTGGGGGCTAAAGCTGGATGACTCCCGGGAAAAGTGGGCGACTCCCAGGAAAAAAGGTGAGTGGGGGCTAAAGCTGGATGACTCCCGGGAAAAGTGGGCGACTCCCAGGAAAAAAGGTGAGTGGGGGCTAAAGCTGGATGACTCCCGGGAAAAGTGGGCGACTCCCAGGAAAAAAGGGTGAGTGGGGGCTAAAGCTGGACGACTCCTGGGAAAAGTGGGTGACTCCCAGGAAAAAAGGGTGAGTGGGGGCTAAAGCTGGATGACTCCCGGGAAAAGTGGGTGACTCCCAGGAAAAAAGGGTGAGTGGGGGCTAAAGCTGGACGACTCCTGGGAAAAGTGGGTGACTCCCAGGAAAAAAGGGTGAGTGGGGGCTAAAGCTGGACGACTCCCGGGAAAAGTGGGTGACTCCCAGGAAAAAAGGTGAGTGGGGGCTAAAGCTGGATGACTCCCGGGAAAAGTGGGCGACTCCCAGGAAAAAAGGGTGAGTGGGGGCTAAAGCTGGATGACTCCCGGGAAAAGTGGGTGACTCCCAGGAAAAAAGGGTGAGTGGGGGCTAAAGCTGGATGACTCCCGGGAAAAGTGGGCGACTCCCAGGAAAAAAGGGTGAGTGGGGGCTAAAGCTGGATGACTCCTGGGAAAAGTGGGCGACTCCCAGGAAAAAAGGTGAGTGGGGGCTAAAGCTGGATGACTCCCGGGAAAAGTGGGCAACTCCCAGGAAAAAAGGTGAGTGGGGGCTAAAGCTGGATGACTCCCGGGAAAAGTGGGCGACTCCCAGGAAAAAAGGTGAGTGGGGGCTAAAGCTGGATGACTCCCGGGGAAAGTGGGCGACTCCCAGGACAAAAGGGTGAGTGGGGGGCTAAAGCTGGACGACTCCCGGGAAAAGTGGGCGACTCCCAGGACAAAAGGGTGAGTGGGGGCTAAAGCTGGACGACTCCTGGGAAAAGTGGGTGACTCCCGGAAAAAAGGGTGAGTGGGGGCTAAAGCTGGGCGACTCCTGGTAAAAGCGGGTAAGTGGGGGCTAAAGCTGGGCTACTCCTGGGAAAAGTGGGTGATTCCAGGGAAAAGAGGGTGATTGGGGGCTAAAGCTGGGCGACTCCTGGTAAAAAGGGTGAGTGGGGGCTAAAGCTGGACGACTCCTGGGAAAAGTGGGTGACTCCCGGAAAAAGCAGGTGACTTGGGGCTAAAGCTGGCCGACTCCTGGGAAAAGTGAGCGACTCCCAGGAAAAAAGGGTGAGTGGGGGCTAAAGCTGGGCTACTCCTGGGAAAAGTGGGTGACTCCCAGGAAAAAAGGTGAGTGGGGGCTAAAGCCAGGTGACTCCAACATTGTTCCTCCAGTTCCAAGGCAGACAGGGTTTCTTAGCCACGGCCCCCAAGGGCTAACTAGACATTTAGTAGGAGTCAGAGGCAGCCAATTGGATGGCCCTGGTGTCTGCTAGCCAATAGGGCATGGGCTGGAGATCTCCGTCAGCCAATCAGTGCTGACATAGACATTCTGGCCTTACTCTTTATTGAGGAGTCAGAGGTAGCCAATCACTGTGAAGAAGGAAGAAATTCAGGGTTCTGATTGGACCAGAGCCCGCACATGCGTGGAAAGGTGAGTTTTTACTGGGCTTTCTTAGGGGTGTCACAGAGCGGGGCATCCTGAATTGGGGCGCCACCGGGTGACACGGCACAAGACCTGGGAAAGTCAAATTCCTGGGTTTTGTTCCGCTTTAAGCTAAACAAAGCTGTACAAATCCTTTTCCAGCTCACACAAGTCTGTCATTTGTAACAGACAAGCGGGAGGAGGGGGAGGGGCCTCGCTGTCAGGGGCCACACGGGGCCTCGCATGAATATTGCTCTTATTCTGTGGTCACAGGTTATGAGAAGCGTCACCATGACAACAGCCCTGACCTGGAGGGAGAGACGCAGAAAGGGGCCCAGCAGAGGAAATCATTCTGGGGTCACCAGGGGAAATCATTCTTGGGGCCACCAGAGGAAATCATTCTGGGGTCAGCAGAGGAAATCATTCTTGGGGTCACCAGAGGAAATCATTCTCTGGGTCACCAGGGGAAATCATTCTCTGGGTCACCAGGGGAAATCATTTTTGGGGTCACCAGAGGAAATCATTCTCTGGGTCACCAGGGGAAATCATTATTGGGGTCACCAGAGGAAATCATTCTCTGGGTCACCAGGGGAAATCATTTTTGCGGTCACCAGAGGAAATCATTCTGGGTCCCAGCAGAGGAAATCATTCTCGGGGGTCACCAGGGGAAATCATTCTTGGGGTCACCAGGGGAAATCATTCTTGGGGTCACCAGAGGAAATCATTCTTGGGGTGCAGCAGAGGAAATCATTCTTGGGGTCACCAGAGGAAATCATTCTTGGGGTCACCAGAGGAAATCATTTTTGGGGTCACCAGGGGAAATCATTCTTGGGATCACCAGAGGAAATCATTCTTAGGGTCACCAGAGGAAATCATTCTTGGGGTCACCAGGGGAAATCATTCTTGGGGTCACCAGAGGAAATCATTCTTGGGGTCACCAGAGGAAATCATTCTGGGGTGCAGCAGAGGAAATCATTTTTGGGGTCACCAGGGGAAATCATTCTTGGGGTCACCAGAGGAAATCATTCTTAGGGTCACCAGAGGAAATCATTCTTGGGGTCACCAGGGGAAATCATTCTTGGGGTCACCAGGGGAAATCATTCTTGGGGTCACCGGGGGAAATCATTCTTGGGGCCACCAGAGGAAATCATTCTTGGGGTCACCAGAGGAAATCATTCTTGGGGTCACCAGAGGAAATCATTCTTGGGGTCACCAGAGGAAATAATTCTGGGTCCCAGCAGAGGAAATCATTCTCGGGGTCACCAAAGGAAATCATTCTTGGGACCACCAGAGGAAATCATTCTTGGGGTCACCAGAGGAAATCATTCTTGGGGCCACCAGAGGAAATCATTCTTGGGGCCACCAGAGGAAATCATTCTTGGGGTCACCAGAGGAAATCATTCTTAGGGTCACCAGAGGAAATCATTCTTGGGGCCACCAGAGGAAATCATTCTTGGGGTCAGCAGAGGAAATCATTCTTGGGGTCACCAGAGGAAATCATTCTGGGTCCCAGCAGAGGAAATCATTCTCGGGGGTCACCAGGGGAAATCATTCTTGGGGTCACCAGGGGAAATCATTCTTGGGGTCACCAGAGGAAATCATTCTGGGTCCCAGCAGAGGAAATCATTCTGGGTCCCAGCAGAGGAAATCATTCTCGGGGGTCACCAGGGGAAATCATTCTTGGGGTCACCAGGGGAAATCATTCTGGGGTCACCAGAGGAAATCATTCTGGGGTCACCAGAGGAAATCATTCTGGGGTCACCAGAGGAAATCATTCTGGGTCCCAGCAGAGGAAATCATTCTCGGGGGTCACCAGGGGAAATCATTCTTGGGGCCACCAGGGGAAATAATTCTTGGGGTCACCAGGGGAAATCATTCTTGGGGTCACCAGAGGAAATCATTCTGGGGTGCAGCAGAGGAAATCATTTTTGGGGTCACCAGGGGAAATCATTCTTGGGGTCACCAGAGGAAATCATTCTTGGGGTCACCAGAGGAAATCATTCTTGGGGTCACCAGGGGAAATCATTCTTGGGGTCACCAGGGGAAATCATTCTTGGGGTCACCGGGGGAAATCATTCTTGGGGGTCACCAGAGGAAATCATTCTTGGGGTCACCAGAGGAAATAATTCTGGGTCCCAGCAGAGGAAATCATTCTCGGGGGTCACCAGGGGAAATCATTCTTGGGGTCACCAGGGGAAATCATTCTTGGGGTCACCAGAGGAAATCATTCTGGGTCCCAGCAGAGGAAATCATTCTGGGTCCCAGCAGAGGAAATCATTCTCGGGGGTCACCAGGGGAAATCATTCTTGGGGTCACCAGAGGAAATCATTCTTGGGGTCACCAGAGGAAATCATTTTTGGGGTCACCAGAGGAAATCATTCTGGGGTCACCAGAGGAAATCATTCTTGGGGTCACCAGAGGAAATCATTTTTGGGGTCACCAGGGGAAATCATTCTGGGGTCACCAGAGGAAATCATTCTTGGGGTCACCAGAGGAAATCATTTTTGGGGTCACCAGGGAAAATCATTCTCGGGGTCACCAGAGGAAATCATTTTTGGGGTCACCAGGGGAAATCATTCTGGGGTCACCAGAGGAAATCATTCTGGGGTCACCAGAGGAAATCATTCTGGGTCCCAGCAGAGGAAATCATTCTGGGTCCCAGCAGAGGAAATCATTCTCGGGGGTCACCAGGGGAAATCATTCTTGGGGCCACCAGGGGAAATAATTCTTGGGGTCACCAGGGGAAATCATTCTTGGGGTCACCAGAGGAAATCATTCTGGGGTGCAGCAGAGGAAATCATTTTTGGGGTCACCAGAGGAAATCATTCTTGGGGTCACCAGAGGAAATCATTCTTGGGGTCACCAGAGGAAATCATTCTGGGGTCACCAGAGGAAATCATTCTTGGGGTCACCAGAGGAAATCATTCTTGGGGTCACCAGAGGAAATCATTCTGGGGTCACCAGGGGAAATCATTCTGGCTTCCAGCAGAGGAAATCATTTTTGGGGTCACCAGGGGAAATCATTCTCGGGGTCACCAGAGGAAATCATTTTTGGGGTCACCAGGGGAAATCATTCTGGGGTCACCAGAGGAAATCATTCTGGGGTCACCAGAGGAAATCATTCTGGGGTCCAGCAGAGGAAATCATTCTGGGGTCCAGCAGAGGAAATCATTTTTGGGGTCACCAGGGAAAATCATTCTCGGGGTCACCAGAGGAAATCATTTTTGGGGTCACCAGGGGAAATCATTCTGGGGTCACCAGAGGAAATCATTCTGGGGTCACCAGAGGAAATCATTCTGGGTCCCAGCAGAGGAAATCATTCTGGGTCCCAGCAGAGGAAATCATTTTTGGGGTCACCAGGGGCCCTTGCATGAATATTGCTGGGATGGCACCCTGTGCGATCAGACACATGGTTGGTTTTAGGGCCAATTTGGTCAAAAATTCCACAGCAGCAGCAAATTCCTGAAACGAAGGGATAAACGCGTGCGTAGAATCAGCAGCCTCTCACCGCGGGTAAGTAATCAGGCCACGCGGGAAAACGTCTTCAGATCGTGTTCCGGGACTGTAACGCAATATTAGGCCTGTGGTGATTGGACGGTATTTTGCGGATTAGGACGACGCGCAGCACACATCTGCAGAACGCATCTGCATGGTTCTGTCATTACCTGCTCGTTCTGTATGGGGAGGGGGGGGGGCAGAGGAAAGGCGAGGAGGGAGCGCAGCGCCGTCTGAATGGATCTGTGTTGTGGAAGATGGGATCAACTTACACCACAACTTCCCATCACTGTCAACCCACACAGGGGCACTTTGTGTGTGGAACGTCGAGTCCCTGCCTCTGGCACGTGTTGTTACAGAAGCACACAGGCTGCAATTTATCTTCATTCTCTATGATCCCCCCTCACACTCTCCCCCCAGAATTAAATAACGTCCCTTCTCTATGATCCCCCCTCACACTCTCCCCCCCAGAATTAAATAACGTCCCTTCTCTATGATCCCAGCTCACACTCTCCCCCCAGAGATAAATAACGTCCCTTCTCTATGATCCCCCCTCACACTCTCCCCCCAGAGATAAATAACGTCCCTTCTCTATGATCCCCCCTCACACTCTCCCCCCCAGAAATAAATAACGTCCCTTCTCTATGATCCCCCCTCACACTCTCCCCCCAGAAATAAATAACGTCCCTTCTCTATGATCCCCCCTCACACTCTCCCCCCCAGAAATAAATAACGTCCCTTCTCTATGATCCCCCCTCAAACTCTTCCCCAGAGAAAAATAACGTCCCTTCTCTACGATCCCCCCTCACACTCTCCCCCCCAGAAATAAATAACGTCCCTTCTCTATGATCCCCCCTCACACTCTCCCCCCAGAAATAAATAACGTCCCTTCTCTATGATCCCCCCTCACACTCTCCCCCCAGAAATAAATAACGTCCCTTCTCTATGATCCCCCCTCACACTCTCCCCACCAGAAATAAATAACGTCCCTTCTCTATGATCCCCCCTCACACTCTCCCCCCAGAAATAAATAACGTCCCTTCTCTATGATCCCCCCTCACACTCTCCCCACCAGAATTAAATAACGTCCCTTCTCTATGATCCCCCCTCACACTCTCCCCACCAGAAATAAATAACGTCCCTTCTCTATGATCCCCCCTCACATTCTCCCCCAGAGATAAATAACGTCCCTTCTCTATGATCCCCCCTCACACTCTCCCCCAGAAATAAATAACGTCCCTTCTCTATGATCCCCCCTCACACTCTCCCCCAGAAATAAATAACGTCCCTTCTCTATGATCCCCCCTCACACTCTCCCCCCCGAATTAAATAACGTCCCTTCTCTATGATCCCCGCTCACACTCTCCCCCCCAGAGAATAATAATGTCCCTTCTCTATGATCCCAGCTCACACTCTCCCCCCAGAAATAAATAACGTCCCTTCTCTATGATCCCAGCTCACACTCTCCCCCCAGAAATAAATAACGTCCCTTCTCTATGATCCCCCCTCACATTCTCCCCCCAGAGATAAATAACGTCCCTTCTCTATGATCCCCCCTCACACTCTCCCCACCAGAATTAAATAACGTCCCTTCTCTATGATCCCCTCTCACACTCTTCCCCAGAGATAAATAACGTCCCTTCTCTATGATCCCCCCTCACACTCTCCCCCCCAGAATTAAATAACGTCCCTTCTCTATGATCCCAGCTCACATTCTCCCCCCAGAGATAAATAACGTCCCTTCTCTATGATCCCCCCTCACACTCTCCCCCCCAGAATTAAATAACGTCCCTTCTCTATGATCCCAGCTCACACTCTTCCCCCCAGAATTAAATAACGTCCCTTCTCTATGATCCCAGCTCACACTCTCCCCCCAGAGATAAATAACGTCCCTTCTCTATGATCCCAGCTCACACTCTCCCCCCCAGAATTAAATAACGTCCCTTCTCTATGATCCCAGCTCACACTCTTCCCCCCAGAATTAAATAACGTCCCTTCTCTATGATCCCCCCTCACACTCTCCCCCCAGAAATAAATAAATTCCCTTCTCTATGATCCCAGCTCACATTCTCCCCCAGAGATAAATAACGTCCCTTCTCTATGATCCCCCCTCACACTCTCCCCCCAGAGAAAAATAACGTCCCTTCTCTATGATCCCCCCTCACACTCTCCCCCCAGAGATAAATAACGTCCCTTCTCTATGATCCCCCCTCACACTCTCCCCCCAGAAATAAATAACGTCCATTCTCTATGATCCCCCCTCACACTCTTCCCCAGAGAAAAATAACGTCCCTTCTCTATGATCCCCCCTCACACTCTCCCCCCAGAGATAAATAACGTCCCTTCTCTATGATCCCCCCTCACACTCTTCCCCAGAGAAAAATAACGTCCCTTCTCTATGATCCCAGCTCACATTCTCCCCCCAGAGATAAATAACGTCCCTTCTCTATGATCCCCCCTCACACTCTCCCCCCAGAAATAAATAACGTCCCTTCTCTATGATCCCCCCTCACACTCTCCCCCCAGAGAAAAATAACGTCCCTTCTCTATGATCCCCCCTCACACTCTCCCCCCAGAGAAAAATAACGTCCCTTCTCTATGATCCCCCCTCACACTCTCCCCCCCAGAATTAAATAACGTCCCTTCTCTATGATCCCAGCTCACATTCTCCCCCCAGAGAAAAATAACGTCCCTTCTCTATGATCCCCCCTCACACTCTCCCCCCCAGAATTAAATAACGTCCCTTCTCTATGATCCCAGCTCACATTCTCCCCCCAGAGATAAATAACGTCCCTTCTCTATGATCCCCCCCTCACACTCTCCTCCCCAGAGATAAATAACGTCCCTTCTCTATGATCCCCCCCTCACACTCTTCCCCAGAGAATAATAATGTCCCTTCTCTATGATCCCCCCTCACACTCTCCCCCCCAGAAATAAATAACGTCCCTTCTCTATGATCCCCCCTCACACTCTCCCCCCCAGAAATAAATAACGTCCCTTCTCTATGATCCCCCCTCACACTCTCCCCCCCAGAGAATAATAATGTCCCTTCTCTATGATCCCCCTCACACTCTCCCCCCCCAGAATTAAATAACGTCCCTTCTCTATGATCCCAGCTCACATTCTCCCCCCAGAGATAAATAACGTCCCTTCTCTATGATCCCCCCCCTCACACTCTCCCCCCCAGAAATAAATAACGTCCCTTCTCTATGATCCCCCCTCACACTCTCCCCCCCAGAAATAAATAACGTCCCTTCTCTATGATCCCCCCCTCACACTCTCCTCCCCAGAGATAAATAACGTCCCTTCTCTATGATCCCCCCTCACACTCTTCCCCAGAGAATAATAATGTCCCTTCTCTATGATCCCCCCTCACACTCTTCCCCAGAGAATAATAATGTCCCTTCTCTATGATCCCCCTCACACTCTCCCCCCCAGAATTAAATAACGTCCCTTCTCTATGATCCCAGCTCACATTCTCCCCCCAGAGATAAATAACGTCCCTTCTCTATGATCCCCCCCTCACACTCTCCCCCCCAGAAATAAATAACGTCCCTTCTCTATGATCCCCCCCTCACACTCTCCTCCCCAGAGATAAATAACGTCCCTTCTCTATGATCCCCCCTCACACTCTTCCCCAGAGAATAATAATGTCCCTTCTCTATGATCCCCCCTCACACTCTCCCCCCCAGAAATAAATAACGTCCCTTCTCTATGATCCCCCCTCACACTCTCCCCCCAGAAATAAATAACGTCCCTTCTCTATGATCCCCCCTCACACTCTCCCCCCCAGAGAATAATAATGTCCCTTCTCTATGATCCCCCTCACACTCTCCCCCCCAGAATTAAATAACGTCCCTTCTCTATGATCCCAGCTCACATTCTCCCCCCAGAGATAAATAACGTCCCTTCTCTATGATCCCCCCCTCACACTCTCCTCCCCAGAGATAAATAACGTCCCTTCTCTATGATCCCCCCTCACACTCTTCCCCAGAGAATAATAATGTCCCTTCTCTATGATCCCCCCTCACACTCTCCCCCCCAGAAATAAATAACGTCCCTTCTCTATGATCCCCCCTCACACTCTCCCCCCCAGAAATAAATAACGTCCCTTCTCTATGATCCCCCCTCACACTCTCCCCCCCAGAGAATAATAATGTCCCTTCTCTATGATCCCCCTCACACTCTCCCCCCCAGAAATAAATAACGTCCCTTAACAAGAGAGCGCTGCAGTTTCCCTTCTCTGTGATCCCCCCTCACACTCTCCCCCCCAGAAATAAATAACGTCCCCTCACCAGAGCGCTACCGTTTCCATTCTCTTCCTGCCCTAGGCGCTCGTCGCCGATTAGCTGCCAATTGATTAGCTGCCAATTATTACTCCAAACACAAGGAGACACTTAAAGGTTGAGTGAGCCCACGCTAAGCCGCCCCTCCTGCTCTAACGCAGGAACGAAGCCCGCGTGTCATTCGAGTCCTATATCAAGACTGAGTCTACGAGAAGAAAAAGGCCCAAAATAGAGACTTACTCATCTAATCCCAAACTCCTGTTCCCCTCCCTTCATTCTGCTGACCAACATATTCTCAGGCCACTATTCAGCCTGGGTCCCCGCACCCAGATACTTACCTCTAGTGCGTTACGTCCCACGGCAGCCGGACTGCTGGCCACTGGCTTCATGAAAGGTACGTTTTTATGGCAATCGGGGGACTTCCACACAGCGGGACATCCGAGGTAAGTAGACCAAAGTAGTACTGGAATGGTCCACCTTACGAGGAAGATCAGAGCCACTTTAAAGCGGACCTATCACCAGGATTATCACTGACCTGGCGAGACATCCCGTTTGGGGGATGTTTCATACAGCGGGGCATCCCGAATCGCCTCCACACACCTTCTGCCATTCCCACAGCGCATGCATGAGCTCTCATCCAATCAGAGCTTTAGGCCACGCATAGCGCTGGCATAGGAAGCAAGGAAAGCCCCATCCCTGGCTTCCCTGCAGTTATCATATGCGTCTCAGCTACAGGGGTGCTGGGTGTGCAACCGCGGCTGGTGAGCGCAGCGGGCCCAGGAAATGGGGGGGTGTTTAAGGGGGCGCACAAGCCGGGGACATGGCCACCGGCAAAGAGAGCACCGCAGGGGGCGCTGGTAAAAATGAGTTTACCAGAGCCGCATGGTTTAACACAGCAGGGCATCCCAATTTCGGGCGTCCTGTGACAGGCTTGTAGCCGGCCCTGGAGTCTAAAAGGCTTTAGAGCCACTTTAATACGCAAGGCATGCAGCGCTGATTGGACCAGAGCCTGCGCTTGTGTCATATGACTGGCTGAGAGGTCATTTTTAGGCCAATTTCGGACGCCCCAGGACAGGCGTGCGGCAGGTCCTGGAGCCTTTTAGACTCCAGGGCTGGTGTTCATGACGCTTTAATGCGCAAGGCATGCAGCGCTGATTGGACCAGAGCCGGCGCTTGTATCTTATGACTGGCTCACAGGTCATTGGTTAGGGTTATGCCAATCCTGGGGGTTTCATACAGCAGAGCATCCTAAACACCCCAGGAAAGTGAATATCCTGTGTTGTGATCCAGCTTAAAGCGGACCCTAACCCTGAATAAGAGCCTATCTTATATGTTTCCCACACCCTGTACATACAGATTGCTCACATTAATCCGGACCCTCACCCTGAATAAGAGTCTATCTTATATGTTTCCCACACCCTGTACATACAGATTGCTCACATTAATCCGGACCCTCACCCTGAATAAGAGTCTATCTTATATGTTTCCCACACCCTGTACATACAGATTGCTCACATTAATCCGGACCCTCACCCTGAATAAGAGTCTATCTTATATGTTTCCCACACCCTGTACATACAGATTGCTCACATTAATCCGGACCCTCACCCTGAATAAGAGTCTATCTTATATGTTTCGCACACCCTGTACATACAGATTGCTCACATTAATCCGGACCCTCACCCTGAATAAGAGCCTATCTTATATGTTTCCCACACCCTGTACGTACAGATTGCTCACATTAATCCGGACCTTCACCCTGAATAAGAGCCTATCTTATATGTTTCCCACACCCTGTACATACAGATTGCTCACATTAATCCGGACCCTCACCTTGAATAAGAGCCTATCTTATATGTTTCCCACACCCTGTACATACAGATTGCTCACATTAATCCGGACCTTCACTCTGAATAAGAGCCTATCTTATATGTTTCCCACACCCTGTACATACAGATTGCTCACATTAAATATCATCCTACCTGCATCTACTGCATGTTATGAGCCTTTAAACATCCAAGATGGCGGCTCATGGAGTATCAGGCAGCCTGCAAACAGGAAGTGTCTTCTGACTGTGCTGCTCTGCATTCTGGGACTGCTGACCTTTTCCTGACCCCAGCTCTGCTCTGTCTGAGCAAAGCACAGCTATAACCCCTCCCCTGTACTTTATCCCACTCTCCTCAGTAAGTGTGATGCTTCTGAGTCAAGATGGCGGCGCCAGTATCCTAAAGCCCTGAACAGAGTTGCAGCCCAGTGGGGGAAAGAATAATAAGTAAGTGACTAAAAATGTAAAATACATTAATCTTAGATGCTGGGGAATGGTCTTATAAGGGTTTGGGCTTTTGATGAAATCCTGGTGAAGGTCGGGTTTAATATATTAATATTATTCTATATTAGATTATATTAATATATTACGTTTAGATGCTGGGGAATGGTTTTATAAGGGTTTGGGCTTTTGATGAAATCCTGGTGAAGGTCGGGTTGGGAAGAAGGAAGATCAGAGGCAATTTAATCCTAATGACATTTATCAATCCATGGCCTTGTGTTGCTCTCCAGGGCCTATACTGACCGATAGCCCTCAGTGGAGCTCGCCCAGCAACGCAATAAGCTTCACTATACTGGATCCTTCTCGTTCCAGCAAATAAATGATCCAGCGCCGCCGCCATAGCAGAGGCAGTTTAGACGGGCGGCTCGGCTTCTGCAGCAGCGTCTCAGATAAAAGGCAGGAAAATGGTTGACATTTGTGGACTCCCCGGAGCACGTTATTCAGCCGCGTATTTTATTTGACTATTTCGGTTTGATTTATCTCCCTTGGCCGGGCCGAGGGATGAAAGCGGCTCCTCACATGTTTCCCCCGTGAAGGCGACTCTGCACATCTGTTAGCTGTGAAAACACTGCAACTCAATGGAGATACTGTGGGACCTTCCCCAACACGGGGGCGAGATGGCGGGGCCCCGGAGGTGGCAAAAATATAGAGTCTGTATGAAGAAGGTGCCGGGGGCCCCGAGATGGGCCTGTCTGTACATAGGGTCTATATGGAGAAGGTGCCGGCCCTGTCTATGGTGTATATATAGGGTCTATATGGAGAAGGTGCCGGCCCTGTCTATGGTGTATATATAGAGTCTATATGGAGAAGGTGCCGGCCCTGTCTATGGTGTATATATAGGGTCTATATGGAGAAGGTGCCGGCCCTGTCTATGGTGTATATAAAGGGTCTATATGGAGAAGGTGCCGGCCCTGTCTATGGTGTATATATAGGGTCTATATGGAGAAGGTGCCGGCCCTGTCTATGGTGTATATATAGAGTCTATATGGAGAAGGTGCCGGCCCTGTCTATGGTGTATATATAGGGTCTATATGGAGAAGGTGCCGGCCCTGTCTATGGTGTATATATAGGGTCTATATGGAGAAGGTGCCGGCCCTGTCTATGGTGTATATATAGAGTCTATATGGAGAAGGTGCCGGCCCTGTCTATGGTGTATATATAGAGTCTATATGGAGAAGGTGCCGGCCCTGTCTATGGTGTATATATAGGGTCTATATGGAGAAGGTGCCGGCCCTGTCTATGGTAAATATATAGAGTCTATATGGAGAAGGTGCCGGCCCTGTCTATGGTAAATATATAGAGTCTATATGGAGAAGGTGCCGGCCCTGTCTATGGTAAATATATAGAGTCTATATGGAGAAGGTGCCGGCCCTGTCTATGGTGTATATATAGAGTCTATATGGAGAAGGTGCCGGCCCTGTCTATGGTAAATATATAGAGTCTATATGGAGAAGGTGCCGGCCCTGTCTATGGTGAATATATAGGGTCTATATGGAGAAGGTGCCGGCCCTGTCTATGGTAAATATATAGAGTCTATATGGAGAAGGTGCCGGCCCTGTCTATGGTGAATATATAGAGTCTATATGGAGAAGGTGCCGGCCCTGTCTATGGTGTATATATAGAGTCTATATGGAGAAGGTGCCGGCCCTGTCTATGGTAAATATATAGAGTCTATATGGAGAAGGTGCCGGCCCTGTCTATGGTAAATATATAGAGTCTATATGGAGATGGTGCCGGCCCTGTCTATGGTGTATATATAGAGTCTATATGGAGAAGGTGCCGGCCCTGTCTATGGTAAATATATAGAGTCTATATGGAGAAGGTGCCGGCCCTGTCTATGGTAAATATATAGAGTCTATATGGAGAAGGTGCCGGCCCTGTCTATGGTAAATATATAGAGTCTATATGGAGAAGGTGCCGGCCCTGTCTATGGTGTATATATAGAGTCTATATGGAGAAGGTGCCGGCCCTGTCTATGGTAAATATATAGAGTCTATATGGAGAAGGTGCCGGCCCTGTCTATGGTGAATATATAGGGTCTATATGGAGAAGGTGCCGGCCCTGTCTATGGTAAATATATAGAGTCTATATGGAGAAGGTGCCGGCCCTGTCTATGGTGTATATATAGGGTCTATATGGAGAAGGTGCCGGCCCTGTCTATGGTGTATATATAGAGTCTATATGGAGAAGGTGCCGGCCCTGTCTATGGTAAATATATAGGGTCTATATGGAGAAGGTGCCGGCCCTGTCTATGGTGTATATATAGGGTCTATATGGAAAAGGTGCCGGCCCTGTCTATGGTGAATATATAGAGTCTATATGGAGAAGGTGCCGGCCCTGTCTATGGTGTATATATAGAGTCTATATGGAGAAGGTGCCGGCCCTGTCTATGGTGTATATATAGAGTCTATATGGAGAAGGTGCCGGCCCTGTCTATGGTGTATATATAGGGTCTATATGGAGAAGGTGCCGGCCCTGTCTATGGTGTATATATAGGGTCTATATGGAGAAGGTGCCGGCCCTGTCTATGGTGTATATATAGAGTCTATATGGAGAAGGTGCCGGCCCTGTCTATGGTGTATATATAGAGTCTATATGGAGAAGGTGCCGGCCCGGTCTATGGTAAATATATAGAGTCTATATGGAGAAGGTGCCGGCCCGGTCTATGGTAAATATATAGAGTCTATATGGAGAAGGTGCCGGCCCTGTCTATGGTGTATATATAGAGTCTATATGGAGAAGGTGCCGGCCCGGTCTATGGTAAATATATAGAGTCTATATGGAGAAGGTGCCGGCCCGGTCTATGGTAAATATATAGAGTCTATATGGAGAAGGTGCCGGCCCGGTCTATGGTAAATATATAGAGTCTATATGGAGAAGGTGCCGGCCCGGTCTATGGTAAATATATAGAGTCTATATGGAGAAGGTGCCGGCCCTGTCTATGGTGTATATATAGGGTCTATATGGAGAAGGTGCCGGCTCTGTCTATGGTGTATATATAGAGTCTATATGGAGAAGGTGCCGGCCCTGTCTATGGTGTATATATAGAGTCTATATGGAGAAGGTGCCGGCCCTGTCTATGGTAAATATATAGGGTCTATATGGAGAAGGTGCCGGCCCTGTCTATGGTGTATATATAGAGTCTATATGGAGAAGGTGCCGGCCCTGTCTATGGTGTATATATAGAGTCTATATGGAGAAGGTGCCGGCCCTGTCTATGGTGTATATATAGAGTCTATATGGAGAAGGTGCCGGCCCTGTCTATGGTGTATATATAGGGTCTATATGGAGAAGGTGCCGGCCCTGTCTATGGTGTATATATAGAGTCTATATGGAGAAGGTGCCGGCCCTGTCTATGGTAAATATATAGAGTCTATATGGAGAAGGTGCCGGCCCTGTCTATGGTGTATATATAGAGTCTATATGGAGATGGTGCCGGCCCTGTCTATGGTGTATATATAGGGTCTATATGGAGAAGGTGCCGGCCCCGTCTATGGTGAATATATAGAGTCTATATGGAGAAGGTGCCGGCCCTGTCTATGGTGTATATATAGAGTCTATATGGAGAAGGTGCCGGCCCTGTCTATGGTGTATATATAGAGTCTATATGGAGAAGGTGCCGGCCCGGTCTATGGTAAATATATAGAGTCTATATGGAGAAGGTGCCGGCCCTGTCTATGGTGTATATATAGAGTCTATATGGAGAAGGTGCCGGCCCGGTCTATGGTAAATATATAGAGTCTATATGGAGAAGGTGCCGGCCCGGTCTATGGTAAATATATAGAGTCTATATGGAGAAGGTGCCGGCCCTGTCTATGGTGTATATATAGAGTCTATATGGAGAAGGTGCCGGCCCGGTCTATGGTAAATATATAGAGTCTATATGGAGAAGGTGCCGGCCCGGTCTATGGTAAATATATAGAGTCTATATGGAGAAGGTGCCGGCCCTGTCTATGGTGTATATATAGGGTCTATATGGAGAAGGTGCCGGCCCTGTCTATGGTAAATATATAGAGTCTATATGGAGAAGGTGCCGGCCCTGTCTATGGTGTATATATAGAGTCTATATGGAGAAGGTGCCGGCCCTGTCTATGGTAAATATATAGGGTCTATATGGAGAAGGTGCCGGCCCTGTCTATGGTGTATATATAGAGTCTATATGGAGAAGGTGCCGGCCCTGTCTATGGTGTATATATAGAGTCTATATGGAGAAGGTGCCGGCCCTGTCTATGGTGTATATATAGAGTCTATATGGAGAAGGTGCCGGCCCTGTCTATGGTGTATATATAGGGTCTATATGGAGAAGGTGCCGGCCCTGTCTATGGTGTATATATAGAGTCTATATGGAGAAGGTGCCGGCCCTGTCTATGGTAAATATATAGAGTCTATATGGAGAAGGTGCCGGCCCTGTCTATGGTGTATATATAGGGTCTATATGGAGAAGGTGCCGGCCCTGTCTATGGTGTATATATAGAGTCTATATGGAGAAGGTGCCGGCCCTGTCTATGGTAAATATATAGAGTCTATATGGAGAAGTTGCCGGCCCTGTCTATGGTGTATATATAGAGTCTATATGGAGAAGGTGCCGGCCCTGTCTATGGTGTATATATAGAGTCTATATGGAGAAGGTGCCGGCCCTGTCTATGGTGAATATATAGAGTCTATATGGAGAAGGTGCCGGCCCTGTCTATGGTGTATATATAGAGTCTATATGGAGAAGGTGCCGGCCCTGTCTATGGTGTATATATAGAGTCTATATGGAGAAGGTGCCGGCCCTGTCTATGGTGTATATATAGAGTCTATATGGAGAAGGTGCCGGCCCTGTCTATGGTGTATATATAGGGTCTATATGGAGAAGGTGCCGGCCCTGTCTATGGTGTATATATAGAGTCTATATGGAGAAGGTGCCGGCCCTGTCTATGGTGTATATATAGAGTCTATATGGAGAAGGTGCCGGCCCTGTCTATGGTGAATATATAGAGTCTATATGGAGAAGGTGCCGGCCCTGTCTATGGTGTATATATAGGGTCTATATGGAGAAGGTGCCGGCTCTGTCTATGGTGTATATATAGGGTCTATATGGAGAAGGTGCCGGCCCCGTCTATGGTGAATATATAGAGTCTATATGGAGAAGGTGCCGGCTCTGTCTATGGTGAATATATAGAGTCTATATGGAGAAGGTGCCGGCCCCGTCTATGGTGAATATATAGAGTCTATATGGAGAAGGTTCAGTTTATTCCTTGAGCCCATAATGTTGCCGACCTCTTATTTATCTTCCCTGTTGTTGCGGCAGCGGCCGGTCGCAGATGGAGGTCAGATGTTCATAGATGCGTCTTCCTCCCGCCATTGCCGATAGGCCTCACTGAGGCTGCGGATGGCGGCGCAATACGAGGACCTGCATGAAGAATAAAATGCGACGTCTCCCACTAAGTATTTAGTAACTCAATGCCCGTAAGTTGCCCAAAACCACATCAAAGCTTTAGTATTTACCATCACTGAAAAGCAGACCTTATATATTAAGGGATAGTCTAGGGGTCCAGGGTTTCTTATTTTAGTACTATTACCACTGGGTGGGGCCGGGGGTGCCCAACCTTTACTACTTCTCATGTTGCAATTATCCTGATACAGACTTTTCTAGAAGGGCCTAAACTATGGCAGCTCCACTCCTGCAGCTCGGCTTCCCACTACATCCTATTGGAGCAGGAGCTTGCCTGCAGTGTTTCATGTCCCCCACTTTTACCCTCAAGGCTTGGAGTAGCACCAGTGGTACAATTACCACCGGTTTGGGAGCCCTGGTCTAGGCCAGGGGTGCACAACCGTTATACATGGCTGGGCGCAGGAACGCGCACTGCAAGGGATGCGGGCGCAACAAGAGGCGTTAGCGAAACACATGCTTGGCAAACAGCTCTGATTGGACGAGAGCTCGCGCATGTGCAGTAAGGCCGGAGAACGGTGAATTGTTCTGGGTGATCTGTTGGGGCATCCCATTCTGGAGCAGGGTATATTCAAGACCCGGGGTTTTGTTCTTCTTTAAGCTGACGCTGCAGCATACCGAGAGATACTCGGGTGTGGGGAACAGGCATAGGGGGTGGTTTAGAGGGTTTTGCTCCGCTTTAAAGAGGACCAAAATCCATTTTGACTATCCTGGGTTTTGGTCCCCGATCGGGGATGCCCCGCTGCGTGACACCCTCCAGATTGCCGAGCGCAACTCACCTCTTCCCGGTCCTATGGTGGCGCATGCGCGACCGCTCATCCAGTCAGCGAGCTCGGAGCCGCTGGCCTTAGACGACGTGACGCCAGCTCGCTGATTGGACGAGTGCGCTGGCGGTCGCATCCCCCACTTCCCTCTAACAGGGCCGGCCATTCACAAATGCCTGGCGTGGGCACGCTCCCTGCTAGAGGGATAGCGGGGATGCGGACACTATTGGACCAGGAAACAAGGTAAGTGTATGGGGCGACCTGGGGGGGGGGGGGGGTGGTATCACACAGCGGGGCATCCCGATTTTGGATGCCCCGGGGGGAGGGAATCGATCGGCCCGGGATTCTTATAGATTCTCCCGGGCCGATCGCAGTGGGTTTTGGTCCACCTTAAAGTGGAACAAAACCCTTGTAATTTCCAGGCCCCGCCCCAATCTGGGATGCCCCGCGGTATGAGCTCACCCGCCTCCAGGCTCCATCGCTGATGTCAGCAGCAGAGGCCGCACCCCCGGCATCTCAGGGCTGCGAGCGCATGTCCCGGGACATTGTAAATTCCAGGCTCCGCCCCAATCTGGGATGCCCCGCTGTATGAGCTCACCTGCCTCCAGGCTCCATCGCTGATGTCAGCAGCAGAGGCCGCACCCCCGGCATCTCAGGGCTGCGAGCGCATGTCCCGGGACATTGTAAATTCCAGGCTCCGCCCCAATCTGGGATGCCCCGCTGTATGAGCTCACCCGCCTCCAGGCTCCATCACTGATGTCAGCAGCAGAGGCCGCACCCCCGGCATCTCAGGGCTGCGAGCGCATGTCGCGGGACATTCGGGATGCCCAAAATCCTGGCTATAAAAAGAATCTAAAGGTTGGGGATTCCCGGCGTCGGTCAGCAGCGCCCCAGACACAGCGGCTTCCCCGGGGATGGTCGAAGATTCGGGGGGGCATGTGACGATGACATCACAGGCTGGGAATTATCGCCACATTCCGCGCAATCAACATCTCCGACGCTTTCTTTCCTACGGGACTCCCGACTGACTCAGCAAGTGGAAAAAAGTGGTGGAGGGGGCGCGCGCATATATTACGGCGGCGCGGCATGTTTTTGGCGCAGTCGTGCCTCTTGGAAGGACGTCAGGACGGTTAAAGCGGCGGAATTTTCTCGCTCCATCTTGTGATTCATCGGCTCACCTCTAGAATTACATCCCCCGACCGGGACTCCCGCCGCTCAGCTCAGCTCGCCGCCAAATTTCAGTAAGGAAACCCACAATTAGACCGAGGGGGTGGCGCTTTCCACGAAGGCTACTGATGAACACCCGCCGCTGATGAGGTCACAGCTCAACTGGCTACTGATGAACACCCGCCGCTGATGAGGTCACAGCTCAACCAGCTACTGATGAACCCCGCCGCTGATGAGGTCACAGCTCAACCGGCTACTGATGAACACCCGCCGCTGATGAGGTCACAGCTCAACTGGCTACTGATGAACACCCGCCGCTGATGAGGTCACAACTCGACTGGCTACTGATGAACACCCGCCGCTGATGAGGTCACAGCTCAACTGGCTACTGATAAACACCCGCCGCTGATGAGGTCACAGCTCAACTGGCTACTGATGAACACCCGCCGCTGATGAGGTCACAGCTCAACCGGCTACTGATGAACACCCGCCGCTGATGAGGTCACAGCTCAACTGGCTACTGATGAACACCCGCCGCTGATGAGGTCACAACTCGACTGGCTACTGATTACCACCCGCCGCTGATGAGGTCACAGCTCAACTGGCTACTGATGAACACCCGCCGCTGATGAGGTCACAGCTCAACCGGCTACTGATGAACACCCGCCGCTGATGAGGTCACAGCTCAACCGGCTACTGATGAACACCCGCCGCTGATGAGGTCACAGCTCAACCGGCTACTGATTAACACCCGCCGCTGATGAGGTCACAGCTCAACCAGCTACTGATGAACACCCGCCGCTGATGAGGTCACAGCTCAACCGGCTACTGATGAACACCCGCCGCTGATGAGGTCACAGCTCAACCGGCTACTGATGAACACCCGCCGCTGATGAGGTCACAGCTCAACTGGCTACTGATGAACCCCCGCCGCTGATGAGGTCACAGCTCAACCGGCTACTGATTAACACCCGCCGCTGATGAGGTCACAGCTCAACCGGCTACTGATGAACACCCGCCGCTGATGAGGTCACACCTCAACTGGCTACTGATGAACACCCGCCGCTGATGAGGTCACACCTCAACTGGCTACTGATGAACACCCGCCGCTGATGAGGTCACAGCTCAACCGGCTACTGATGAACACCCGCCGCTGATGAGGTCACAGCTCAACTGGCTACTGATGAACACCCGCCGCTGATGAGGTCACAGCTCAACTGGCTACTGATGAACCCCCGCCGCTGATGAGGTCACAGCTCAACCGGCTACTGATTAACACCCGCCGCTGATGAGGTCACAGCTCAACCGGCTACTGATTAACACCCGCCGCTGATGAGGTCACAGCTCAACCGGCTACTGATGAACACCCGCCGCTGATGAGGTCACAGCTCAACCGGCTTCTGATGAACACCCGCCGCTGGTGAGGTCACAGCTCAACCGGCTACTGATTAACACCCGCCGCTGATGAGGTCACAGCTCAACTGGCTACTGATGAACCCCCGCCGCTGATGAGGTCACAGCTCAACTGGCTACTGATGAACACCCGCCGCTGATGAGGTCACAGCTCAACTGGCTTTTGATTAACACCCACCGCTGATGAGGTCACAGCTCAACTGGCTTTTGATTAACACCCACCGCTGATGAGGTCACAGCTCAACTGGCTTTTGATTAACACCCACCGCTGATGAGGTCACAGCTCAACCGGCTACTGATGAACACCCGCCGCTGATGAGGTCACAGCTCAACTGGCTACTGATGAACCCCCGCCGCTGATGAGGTCACAGCTCAACTGGCTACTGATGAACACCCGCCGCTGATGAGGTCACAGCTCAACTGGCTTTTGATTAACACCCACCGCTGATGAGGTCACAGCTCAACTGGCTTTTGATTAACACCCACCGCTGATGAGGTCACAGCTCAACCGGCTACTGATGAACACCCGCCGCTGATGAGGTCACAGCTCAACTGGCTTTTGATTAACACCCGCCGCTGATGAGGTCACAGCTCAACTGGCTACTGATGAACACCCGCCGCTGATGAGGTCACAGCTCAACCGGCTACTGATTAACACCTGCCGCTGATGAGGTCACAGCTCAACCGGCTACTGATTACCACCGGCCACTGATGAGGTCACAGCTCAACCAGCTTCTGATGAACACCCACTGCTGATGAGGTCATAACTCGACTCGCTACAAATTAACAACCGCCGCTGATGAGGTCACAGCTCAACCAGCTACTGATGATCACCCGCCGCTGATGAGGTCACACCTCGACCGGCTGATTAACACCTGCCGCTGATGAGGTCACACCTCAACCAGCTACTAATAAACATCCGCCACTCATGATGTCACAGCTCGACCGGCTACTAATGAACACCCGCCATTGATGATGTCACAATTCGACTGGCTACTAATGAACACCAGCCACTGATGATGTCACACCTCAAACGAATGCAAATGAACACCCGCTAACCCCGCGGCTGATGATGATGACACACCTCAAACAGCTACTGATGAACACCCGCTAACCCCGTCGCTGATGTCATACCTCGACCGGCTACTGATGATGTCACACTTCGACCGACTACTGATAAACACTCACTAATCCTGTGTGCTGATGATGTCACACCTCGACCGGCTACTAATGAACACCGGCTAACTGCATATGCTGATGATGTCACACTTCAACCGGCTACTGATGAACACCGCAAACCCTTGCCCATGATGATGTCACACCTCAGGAGGTTTAGTAACGTGCGAGTTAGCGATGACCCGGTGACGAGGTCACAGCTTGGCCCCGGAGCTGCATTGTTGCTGGGGACGCCCTCAGGAGCCCCGTGCCCGCTGTGACCAGGACGGGTAACGAGCAAATCGCCATAGTTACGCGCAGTCACCCCTGTACTTTAGCCGCCGCATACAAGAGCAAGCCGTCCACTCGCCCACGTGCCACACGCTCGTTCGCTCGCCCAAACGCCCAGCCGATTTACCTGCTCCTGGGGCCTTTAGCACTAGTCGTAAAGCACAGCGCGCACGCCCGCCGGCCTTTCATTAGGGCGCCGTAAATTATTCCCCTTTAAAGACCTCAGCCGCCAGTTTATAGCCACCGAGGGCAGCGACTGCAATTAAAAAGCAGTTACTACAAAAAAAGAGGCGGCCATTAGTGGAGTTCATGCGGAGTTTAACCGGAAAACGAGACCGGGGGATAACCCGGCCGCTCTCCCTTTTTCTTAACGTGCGAGTAATCGACCCTCCATTCCCGGATTTGTGGTTGTAGTCGTCACAGCCACGGTCCTCCCCATTGGGGATTAAAATAAACTCGCTCCCGCGTTTCGAACCTGGATTTGTGGTTACGTTGCGCACCTGCGGCCTCCCTGTTGGGAGATGTAAAACTGGCCCGACGTTTCGAGCCTCCCTTAGGAGGTCCCGGATTTGTGGTTGTGGTCATCACAGCAGTGGCCCTACCTATTGGCAATCCGGCGATTAAAATAAACTCCTTCCCACGTTTCGAACTCGGATTTGTGGCTGCGGCCCTCTCAGCAATACGGCAATACTCGCCTGACGTTTTGACCCTCCATTCCCGGATTTGTGGTTGTGATTGTCGCAGCTGTGGCCCTCCCTATCGGTGATTAAAATAAACTCGCTCCCACGTTTTGAACCCGGATTCGTGGTTACACTGTGCACCTGTGGCCCTCCCTGTCAAGCAATATGTCGATGTAAAATTCGCCCAACGTTTCGACCCTCCATTACAAGCTACCGGATTTGTGGTTGTCGCAGCCGCGGCTCTCCCCATCGGCAATACGGTGATTAAAATAAACTCGCTCCTATGTTTTGAACCCGGATTTGTGGTTACGCTGCGCACCTGCGGCCCTCCCTGACGTCAATGTAAAAATCGCCCCAACGTTTCGACCCTCCCTTAGTAAATCCCGGATTCGTGGTTGTGGACGTCACAGCCGTGGCCCTCCCTATCGGTGATTAGGTAAAATAAACTTGCGCCCACGTTTCGGACCCGGATTTGTGGCTGCGCTGTGCACCTCCGGCCCTCCCTGTCAGCAACTGGGCGATGTAAGACTCCATCGACGTTTCGACCCTCCATTCCCGGATTTGTGGTTGTGGTCGTCACAAGCGTGGCCCTTCCCATCAATGATTGAAATAAACTCGCTCCCACGTTTTGAACCCGGATTTGTGGCTGCGCTGTGCACCTCCGGCCCTACCTGTCGGTGATGTAAAACAGGCCCGACGTTTCGACCCTCCATTAGGAGGTCTTGGACTCGTGGTTACCCTGCGCACCTGCAGCCCTACCTGACATCGATGTAAAACTCGCCCGACGTTTCGACCCTTCATTCCGAGGTCCTGGATTTGTGGTCGTGGCCCTCCTTATCAGTGTTTAAAATAAACCGACTTCCACGTTTCGAACCTGGATTTGTGGCTGCGCTGTGCACCTGTAGCCCTCACTGTCAGCAATACGGCAATGTAAAACTTGCCCGACGTTTCGACCCTCCATTCCCGGATTTGTGTTTGTGGTCGTCACAGCCATGACCCTCCCTATCAGTGATTATAATAAACCCGCTCACACGTTTCGAACCCGGATGCTGCTCACCTGCGGCCCTACCTGTCAGTGATGTAAAACTGGCCCGACGTTTCGACCCTCCATTAGGAGGTCCTGGACTTGTGGTTACGGTGCGCACATGCAGCCCCTCTCTCAGCAATACGGTAATTTAAATACACTTACCCGACGAGATGTCCCACTATAAGCGGGATAGTCCCACTTTCCCGACAAGGGGAAAACTGTCTCACCAAATGCACAATGCGCTCACCTGCAGCACCTCTACCAGCAATGCGGAGATTAAGCGAAACTGGCCCGACGTTTCGACCCTCCATTGTGAGGTCCCGGATTTGTAGTTACAGTCAGGTGCCCCTCTATCAGCAATAAGATTAAAATAAAATTGCCAGATGCAGTAACCCTACATTAGGAGAACCCCGATATGTGATTATGATACACGTACCCGCAGTATCAGCAATGCGAAGATTTAAGGGAAACTTGCCCGACGTTTCGACCCTCCATTCAGATTCGCTGTCACAGTCGGGGCGCCCCCGCAACAAGGAGGTTAAAATAAAAATTTGCCCAATGCAGTAACCCTACATTAAGGAGGACCCGGATACGAGGTTATGGTGCGCGGATCTGCAAAGCCCTCCCTCTATCAGCAATGCGGCGTTTCGACCCTTCCCCCTAGTGGCCTCTTTATAGGAATATATGGAGGGTTATGGTGTCACCCCCCCCTAGTGGCCTCTCTATAGGAGTATATTGAGGCAGGACCCGGATACGCGGTTATGGTGCGCGGATCTGCAAAGCCCTCCCTCTATCAGCAATGCGGCGTTTTGACCCTCCACTCGGACCCGGAATCCGTGGTTATGGTGTGTGTACCCGCAGCACCTCTATCAGCAATGCTGAGATTATAGCGAAACTTGCCCGACGTTTCGACCCTCCATTCGGATTCGTGGTCACAGTCGGGGCGCACCCGCAATAAGGAGGTTAAAATAAAATTTGCCCAATGCAGTAACCCTACATTAAGGAAGACCCAAATACGCGGTTATGGTGCACGCACCCACATAACCTCTATCAGCAATTCGGAGATTAAAACGAAACTTGCCCGACGTTTCGACCCTCCATTCGGATTCGTGGTTACAGTCGGGGCGCACCCGCAATAAGATTAAAATAAAATTTGACCAATGCAGCGACCTTACATTAAGGAGGACCCGGATACGCAGTTATGGTGCACGCACCCACATAACCTCTATCAGCAATTCGGAGATTAAAACGAAACTTGCCCAACGTTTCGACCCTCCATTCGGATTTGTAGTTACAGTCGGGGAGCACCCGCAATAAGATTAAAATAAATTTGCCCGATACAGTAACCCTACATTAAGGAGGACCCGGATATGCAGTTATGGTGACCGCACCAGCAAAGCCTTCGCTCTATCAGCAGTATGGAGATTAAAATAAAACGCGGCCACATCTGACGAGGGAGCGGAAACCCGTGTAATCCTGAGACGTTCGGAGTCGTAGGTAAAAAGAAGAAAAAAAAGGGCGACCCTGCGGATTGGAGCGGCTTTGATGTGGGGGTGCTGCCATCTTCAGCTTCTATTTAGCCTTTGGGGTGACGGCTGCCTCAATGCTTTACATCAAGCTCGGTCTGACCACACAAGAGGGGCGCGCTCGCCACCGTACAGACCAGGATTCCAGGGCCTCCTCCGGAGATCCGAGGGGGAAGTTAATGGTCGCCATAATATTTCCTGTCAGGAGTAAAGGCCCCCATTAACATCGGGGCCCTGAGCCTATAAAGAAGCCGTATATATGCGGTGACACGGGGCGCCGGCTGCGACAATATCAATAGAAGACACATTAACTGCTTAACTGTCATCAATACACAGCGCAAAATTGGATGCGGCCAATTGAAAACGTTTAACCATTCACAAACATTGCTGCTTCTTCCTTCATCTGTCCCCTGCAGAATCCCCCCTCCGTGTCCCTCCCCTCCAGTGATGTCATCGGTCACATGGGCATGGAGTCCCACAGAGGTTCCTCCTCTGTTCTGTGACGTTCATTTCCCTCCCCTTCAGTGACATCCCCTCCCAAGCTCATGCTGGGCTGCTGGAAACCTCCCTCTATGCCCCTCCCCTCCAGTGACGTCATTAGTCACATGGCTGGGGATTCCCAAGAGGTTCCTCCTCTGTCCCTCCCCTCCAGTGATGTCATTAGTCACATGAGCAAGAATCCCACAAGGTTCCTCCTCTGTCCAGTGACTTCCAAGTCCCTCCCCTCCAGTGACATCATTAGTAAAATGAGGGGGGTTCCACCTTCCAAGCCAATGCTGAGCTGCTGGAACTCCCCTCTATGTCTCTCCCCTCCAGTGATGTCATTAGTCACATGAGCAAGAATCCCACAAGGTTCCTCCTCTGTCCAGTGACATCCATGTCCCTCCCCTTCAGTGACATAATTAGTCACATGGCTGGGGATTCCCCAGAGGCTCCTCCTCTGTCCAGTGATGTCTATGTCCCTCCCCTCCAGTGATATCATTAGTCACATGGCTGGGGATTCCCCAGAGGCTCCTCCTCTGTCCAGTGACATCCATGTCCCTCCCCTCCAGTGATGTCATTAGTCACATGAGCAAGAATCCCACAAGGTTCCTCCTCTGTCCAGTGACATCCATGTCCCTCCCCTTCAGTGACGTAATTAGTCACATGGCTGGGGATTCCCCAGAGGCTCCTCCTCTGTCCAGTGATATCTATGTCCCTCCCCTTCAGTGATGTCATTAGTCACATGGCTGGGGATTCCCCAGAGGATCCTCCTCTGTCCAGTGACATCCATGTCCCTCCCCTCCAGTGATGTCATTAGTCACATGGCTGGAGAGTCCCCAGAGGCTCCTCCTCTGTCCAGGGATGTCTATGTCCCTCCCCTCCAGTGATGTCATTAGTCACATGGCTGGGGATTCCCCAGAGGCTCCTCCTCGGTGGCATTAAGGCCTCCCTGCCCCAGCAGGCTGGGATTAGCTTGGTGGGATGCCAAGGAAGAAGGGGGAAGGATCTGATGATCCCTTATACCAGGCCACAGGGTGGCGATGCCCAGCCTGCCACCTTCCCTCCCCCTGGGGCATCCAAAATCGGGATGCCCCGCTGTGTGAAACCCCCCAGGTCGCTCCATACACTTTCCCTCTAGCAGTGCAGGCATTTGTGAATGGCCGATGTGGGCGCACTCCCTGTTAGAGGGAAGAGGGGGATGTGGCCATCAGCGCGCTCGAAGCCACTGGCCTTAGATGATGTGATGTGGCTCCGAGCATGCTGATTGGACGAGCGGCCGAACATGCGCCGTAGGACCGAGAAGAGGTTTGTTTGGGTGACCCGGGCGGTTTCACACAGCGGGGCATCCCTGATCGGGGTGCCCTGGGGTCAAAGACCAAAACCCAGGATAGTCAAAATTCTGGGTTTTGGTCCATTTTAACCCCTTGTACCTCCCCCAAAAGGGGCATTAAAAAGTGCCTAGGGCAGCATGAGCAGCGAGCATGGCCCTTACCATTTTGTGAATACTCACCTGTAAAATGGGTATTATAAGTATGTCACACACCCCGCTTCAAGACATTCATTACACTTGGGTATACTGACCTGTAGATGGCGATCTTGCAGAGATGTCAATAAAAAAATGTAAGACCCTCCCGGTCCCTAAGTACCTGGGACCTCCCACTCATTCCCCAGTATAAAGATAGCAGTAAGATCAAGGGACCAGGAAAGCCCATGAAAACTAACAAAGCTTCACCATAGAAAGGATCCAGGATACCAAAGGGCGGGTGAAGCGGGGTGTGTGACATACTTATAATACCCATTTTACAGGTGAGTATTCACAAAATGGTATTATTCTAAGTATGTCACACACCCCGCTTCAAGACATTCATTACATGTGGGACATCCAATAGCAGTGTCCATAAAGGGCGGGGATCCAAAAAACAAGGCAACAAGGCACAAACTTAAACCACTGCAGCTTGCAGAACTTTGCGGCCAAAAACAGCATCCGCTGAGGCCCGCACATCAACCTTGTAAAACTTGGAAAAAGTGTGAACAGAAGACCAGGTAGCAGTCTTACAAACCTGCTCAACAGAGGCCTGGTGCTGGAAGGCCCAGGACGCCCCAACCGCACGAGTAGAATGAGCAGTAACACGAAAAGGGGGAACCTTCCCCTTGGCAGAATAGGCCCCAACAATGGCCTGACGAATCCATTTACTAATGGAAGACTTGGCAGGAGCCAAACCCTTCCTAGGCCCAGAGGGCACCACAAAAAGGGCGTCAGTCCTACGAAAGGAGATGTAGCCACCAAATAGTACTTCACACAGCGAACCACATCCAAAGAATGCAAAACCCTCTCCTTGTCATTGCTGGGCTTAGGACACAAGGAGGGAAGAACAATGTCCTGATTAAGATGAAAGGCAGAGACCACCTTAGGAAGGAAATCTGTCTTGAAGCGGAAATCAACCTTGTCCTGATGCCTCTCAAAGTAAGGAGCCTTAATGGACAAAGCTGCCAACTCCGATACACGCCGAACAGAAGTGATAGCAACCAAAAAAACAACCTTCTGAGTAAGTGTAGAAAGCGCAATATCCTGCAAAGGTTCAAAAGGAGGACCCTGCAAGGCCGAAAGAACCAAATTCAAACCCCAAACTGGGAGCAAAGGCTTCCTAGGAGGCCGCACATGCGTAACCCCCTGGAAAAAGGTCTTAACCAGAGGATGAAGAGCAAAAGACCTTTGAAAGAAAACCGCAGAAACATGCCCTTTCAGCGTACTAAGCTGCAAACCTAGGTCCAGACCATGTTGCAGACATTCCAAGATCCTAGGGATAGAAAACACCCTGCAAGGCAAGGCCCTGACCTCACACCAATCAATATAAGACCTCCAAATCCTATAGTAGATGGCAGAGGAAGACTTCTTTCTAGCCCTAAGTCTGAATGACAGCATCAGAAAGACCTTCCTCCTTCAAGATGGAGGTTTCAGCAGCCACGCCGTCAAAGCCAGCGTTAGTAAATTGGGGTAGAGCAGTGGCCCCTGAGTGAGCAGATCCGGCAGAAGGGGCAGGTCTAACTGATCCTCCGCCAACCTTACCACGTCTGCGAACCAAACCTGTCTTGGCCATCTTGGAGCCACCAGGATTGCTGACGCCCCCTCCAGGGCCAGCTTGCGCACCACTCTGCCCACCATGGGAAACGGAGGGAACAGGTACAGAAACCCCAGATCCCTCCAGTTCAGAGACATGGCATCCACTGCCAGAGCCAGCGGATCCCGCGAGAGAGACACAAATGCCGGAAGCTTGTGATTGTGACAAGAGGCAAAGAGGTCCACCTCCGGAGTCCCCCACCGGAGGCAAAGCGAACGAAAAACCTTGGGGCAGAGCGACCATTCCCCCCGGCGAGATGACCCCCTGCTCAGGGAGTCTGCCTCCGTGTTCTCCAAACCCGGAATGTACACCGCCGAGATGCATGGGACATTGCTCTCTGCCCAGGCAAGGATCAAGGACACTTCCCTGAGGGCACGCCTGCTGCGAGTCCCTCACTGGTGATTGATGTAGGCGACCGCCGTCCGATTGTCCGACCGAACTTGAACCGGTAGGCCCCGCAACTGATGAGTCAAGTGAGCCAGAACCAGCCTGATGGCTCTCAACTCCAGAACTTTAATGGGATCGTGAGCCTCCTGAGGCCCCACAGTCCCTGAAACTGAAGATCCTTCCAAAATCCCCCCCAACCTGACAGGCTGGCATCCGTGGTGACCATCTCCCAACGAGGACCTGCCCCTCGTCAGATTGCTTGGTTTCAGCCACCACCAAAGGGAACGCCGTACCCGGGGGGACTTTAGAAAGGACTGATCCAATGACAGCGGGGACCGTCCCAGGCCGCCAAGAGATGGAGCTGGAGCGTCCTTGTGTGAAACTGGGCAAAGGGAACCGCCTCAAACGACGCCACCATCAATCCCACGGACAGGGAATGGATAGAAGACGCTGAGTCAATTCCTGAATCAGAAGAACCTTGGCTCGGGGGAGAAACACCCTGGCCTGAGAAGTATCCAGCGACATTCCCAGGAACTCCACCACCCTGGAGGAAGTAAGGCAGGACCTGGGATAGTTGATCACCCAACCGAAACTCTCCAGAGTGGACACCACAGTCCTGGTATCCAGCTGCGCCTGACTGAGGGAAGACGCCATGATGAGAAGATCGTCCAGATAAGGCACGATGCGGATACCCCTGGCTCTGAGGATGGCCATCACTCCTGCCAACACCTTGGTAAAAACCCTTGGAGCCGAGGTAAGGCCAAACGGAAGAGCCACCAACTGAAAATGTCGATTGTCCACGACAAACCTGAGGAATCTCTGGTGTGCCGGAAATATTGGAATATGCAGGTAAGCATCCTTGATGTCTATGGACGACATGAAGTCCCCCTGACGAAGAGAGTGGATGGCTGAGCGCAGAGTTTCCATACAGAACTTCCGGGGACGGACGAACCTGTTGAGCAACTTCAGATCCAGAATGGGACGAAAGGATCCGTCCTTCTTGGGCACCGTGAACAAATTGGAATAGAAGCCCCGGCCCCGGTCTGAGTGGGACACCGGGCAGATGACAGCCATGTCCAAGAGACTTGCTACTGCCACCCGAAGCCCCTGGGCGGCCAGAGGATCTGACAGCACCCGAGAACTGAAGAATCTGGGAGGGGGCTGGAACTCGAACTCCAGCTTGTAACCAGAAGACACCACTTCCTGAATCCACCTGTCCGAGACCTCTTGAACCCAAACCTGGGAGAAGAGTAGCAGCCATCCCCCCACCCGCAAGGGTGAGGGCGCCCCCTCATTGCTGAGCCGGCTTGGCAGCGACTTTAGGCTTAGAGCCCCAACTGTGCCCAGGACGGGCCCGACCCGACCCCTGCCCCTGGACCAGGAATCACCTCTGGACGAGGGAAAAGCCGAACCCCTGCCGACTCTAGCCCCACGAAAGGACTGAAAGAAGGAAGCCGCCCCCCGAAAGGGGCGACGCTGCTTCTTACGCTGAGGTAACTTACCTCCCTTTGCCACCGAATCCAATTTTTCTCCAAAGAGACGCAACCCCACAAAGGGAAGGGCCGTGAGCGACTTTTTGGACACAAAATCAGCCGCCCACTGGCGTAACCAGACCGACCGGCGGATAGCCACAAGCAGAGCCGCAGCTCTGCTACACATCACCAAAGTGTCGTCCAGGGCGGACAGTACAAAGGATAAGAATAACTCACAAGGTCGGCAAACTCCTCACTAGCCGGGTCAAGCCCGGACGAGGTCAACAATCCTCTAACGACCGACCTGGCAGCAACCAGTACAAGCGCAGAAGCACAAACTGGCCACAAGGCCGACCCAACACTGGCAAAACCATGACAAGCCATCTGGTCAATGCGTTTATCTCACCATCCTTGAGAGTAGTGCACTCCGGAGAACGGAGGACTGAGGAGCTGGACAACCCCAAAACAGGAGCATCCACCTCGGGGGGGGGGGGGACCAGTGCTTCACCGCATCCGCCGGAAAGGGATATTTTTTGCCCCAACCCGGAGGAACACCCGGAAGCCGAGTCGGGCTCTCCCATTACTTGAGAATGATACCATCAAAATGCTTTTGATAAGGAAATTCCAAGCGCGGCTTCGTCTCTTCAAAGAACTCCCCCTTCAGCGGAGGAGCCGCCTCGGGGGGAGAGATAGCCAGGACCTCAAACACCTGAGCCAGGACCCTAGAGGTATCCAAGGAATCCCCCTGTCCCTGCTCTGTATCAGCGCCCACAAACTGCTGATCATCGGAGCCCTCAGACCCCTCATACAGCTCCCCTTCCTCACGCGGGGAACAATCAGACCAATCCAGGGAGTCAAAATCCTCCCTATCAAAGGCCTGCGTGGCCGAATACAAATGTTTTCGCTTTGCTGGGGCCTTTTTGGCGACGGCACTAGAAAACAATTTTTTAAGATTGGCCAATCTGGCACACCTCAGATTGCGACTCCCCGCTAATGACCACATCACAAGCACGTGTCAGGCGAGGGGGAGACGGAGGAGGAGACTGGCGGAGCAGAACCAGACGCCTGAGATCCGGACTGCCGCGTAATAGACCGCTGCGCACAGGGTACACATAGAAATACATCATCCCCCAAAAGGGATACCCCACACCACAAACACAGCCTGGATTGCCCCGAGGGGGGCACAAGCCCAGTATCCGGGGAAGCCTCCATATGGTGATTTTTTAGTACTATATATATAGTATATACAATTAATTAATTGTGTACAATGCTCTTTATATTGTTTGGGAATTATGCAATTATGCCACCCGGGATGCCCCTTTAAGTCCCGAGTGGGAGGATTTTAGGCCAGCTAAATTTTAACCAGGGACCTGGACCGGGAGAACCCCCCTTTAATGTGATCAATGGTCCACCTGGAACACAAGCACACACTCAGACCATGCAAATGTAAAGAAGCCAATAGAAAATGACAGTGATGACCATCAGGCCCCTCACCCGACCTTCTGTACCGCAGGTAACGACGCGCAGTGTGCAGTAGGAGGAGGGAGGGTGGGCTGGTGCGGTTCACGCGTCGCGCCCGGCCCCGCCCCCGTCTCTCCAGGCCAGAAGCCGGGACGTGAAAAGCCGCGCTCTCAGCACGGGGGCGGGCCATAGGCGCGCGCGAGCGCCTGCCCCCCCCCATCCGGAGGAGAAGAAGCCCTCATGGGCTCGCCGCCGCCATTGCGGGCAGCGCTCTTAGCGCGCCGGTGCCGCAGAAAGTGAAGAAAAAAAACACACACATGTAAACACACACACACATGAAAGACAGGAATCCATAAGGGAGACGGCCCCCCCTTCTAAGGGTACCTGGGAGAGGGGGAATCCATGCCAAGGGACGGGGCATCCCAAGCCGGGATCACCAACCCAGATAGCCACCTACCCCTTGTTATGGGGTCTCACGGCTCCTAAGCACCAGGGGTACCAACTACCATTGCCCGGACCAGCAGCCTAGGCTGGGAGGCAGGGAATATTAACCAAAGGGATCCGGGCAGGAATAGAAGAATAGAGGGCCGGGAGTCATCCCGCTACCTGCAAGGAGGAGAAATCATCTTCTGACTTTCTCACCTCTGCAGAGATGAAAGACTGGGGAGTGAGTGGGAGGTCCCAGGTATTTATGGGCCGGGAGGGGCTTACTTTTTGTTATCATCTCTGCAAGATCGCCATCTACAGGTCAGTATACCCAAGTGTAATGAATGAAGCGGGGTGTGTGACATACTTAGAATATAGACCCCTCCCCCAGGCCATTGGGTTTACGGTCCCTTTAAACCTTCTCGTGCCATGGATATGCGTTACGTTCTGTATGAATGAATCTCCAGCAGGCGAGGGGTTAATTCCCCGAGACTGGAGGGAACCCCCCGGGAATGGCGGGAGCCGGGCAAGTGTCATCTCAATGAAGACACAGACATGGCCGCCCTGTATTCCTCCCAGCTGTGCAAACACTGCCCATGTGCGGCTCTGTACATCCTGCGCCATGACATCATGCGAGTGCACCGCGGGGGCTTCTCAGCGCTCAGAAGCTCGCCGTACCACAGGCGCCAATAGGAAGCGGAATCCGTGTGTGTGGTCAGGGCGGGGGCGCGGGGCTACGCTCTATCCCACCTGTTATGGGTCTAGACATAGATCTGAAGGGAAGAGTCCAGTTGCCTTGGTTTATTCCTACAGATACAGTCAGGGCCTGATTAAGCATTGGGCGAGATGGGCTCGCGCCAAGGGGCCTCCGCCATCTGTAGTGGATGGGGCCACATTTGCTGCGGGCAGATTGTGGTCGTCATCCCTTAACGAGGGGGCGTGGCTTCATCCATCCCTCAATGGAGGGGTGTGGCTTAATTTACATATTGTCCCTCTTTGAGGTGTAACATGCAGATCTACAGCAATAAATGATTCATTTGCCTATTCAAAGTGTTTCTATTGTTGTAACTGTTACATCCTATCTCCTATCCATCCATCAACGAGGGGCGTGGCTTCATCCATACCTCAGTGAGGGGGTGTGGCTTCATTTACATATTGCCCCTCTTTGAGGTGTAACATGCAGATCTGCAGCAATAAATGATTCATTTGCCTATTCAAAGTGTTTCTATTGTTGTAACTGTTATAATGTATCTCCTATCCATCCCTCAATGAGGGGGCGTGGCTTCATCCATCCCTCAATGAGGGGGCGTGGCTTCATCCATCTCTCAGTAAGGGTGTGTGGCTTCATCCATCCCTCAACTAGGGGGCGTGGCTTCATCCATCTCTCAGTAAGGGGGTGTGGCTTCATCCACCCCTCAATGAGGGGACGTGGCTTCATCCATCCATCCATCCGGGGGGCGTGGCTTCATTTACATACTGTCCCTCTTTGAGGTGTAACATGCAGATCTGCAGAAATAAATAATTAATTTGCATATTCAGTGCTGGTTATTTTCAAACTCCCGATATGAGGCAATCAGCCGCTTGGTAATATAGATGCGGATTTGCGAGGGCGCTCGTAGCCCGCGGCTCGGGACGGGCGTCGCGTTTGGCTCACAGAAGCGTCGAGACAATCGGAGTCTGGCTTTCACAGGATTTTCCATTATTTCATCCCAGTCACAATGGCCGTTCAGCGTATCCGCAGGGGCGCAGTGTTTCCGGGATGCCGGCGGTCTAGCGTTCCTAAATGACATCTATAGGAGTCATGTGACCTTTCCATGGCCGCCGCCCAATAATCATCTGTAGCGTGCGGAAAAATATCCGGGCCCGGAGACCATTAGTCAAAGGGAAGCTGGACTTTCTTCTCCTTTTTAAGGTGGGAAAGAGGGACAATTGTTGAATTAGGCCACGCCCCCTCATTGAGGGATGGATGAAGCCACGCCCCCTCATTGAGGGATGGATGAGGCCACGCCCCCTCATTGAGGGATGGATAGGAGATACATTGTAACAGTTACAACAATAGAAACACTTTGAATAGGCAAATGAATCATTTATTGCTTCAGATCTGCATGTTACACCTCAAAGAGGGACAATATGTAAATGAAACCACCCCCTAATTGAGGGATGAATTAAGCCACGCCCCCTAATTGAGGAATGGATGAAGCCATTCCTCTCCATTGAGGGATATATGAAGCCATA